>JBAMHZ010000001.1:1985556-1999060 GCA_037177395.1 Alpinia galanga | reverse complement strand
CCACATGTCGAGTGAAGAAAATGAATACGAACAGTACAGACCAAGTTTCCAGTGGGTCTCTTTGTTCAGAAATTGCTTTAAAAATATAATTTAAAAAACAAAAGAAGAAGAAATTGTGCAAACGGAACATGCCTTGTGAAATCTAGCAAATGATTCAAATTATTCTTTAACAGCATCTCATTCTCCTTCGTTGAGGATTGGTACGATTAGAGGCTTCAGCTGAGCAAGATACACAATTGCCCACCTGAGGAGAACAAAGTGGTAAATGAAGTCAATTTAATGAACAAATTGTTTAAATTGTAAGATGATTCTTGCAGAGAATCAAAGAAATGCAGACGAGCAATCTCTCTTTTCAAAGAAGAATGATGCCAAGCAGATGATGGAGTTTCGTCAGATGTAACCTGATCATCGTTTCTATTACAAAACTCAGCAGATATTTATCTAAATTAGCGTTGTCTACTCGGCATCATACACATTCATAACATGCGTTGTATCCACGATCGAACCCCTTTAAAATTCAGGTACCTCAATCCACAGTTAGTTTAACCAAACGCAGATGATAATCCCATATCATCTCTTTTCTAGATTCAGTACCCTTCTCGAGTTTTTTCCTCTTATTTTACTATGAGTTTTCACTTTGTTCTTTGTCATATAAGAATTCATAAGATATCAGGATACATGTAGCAGAAATCTTAGAAATTTTTGACTTAATACATGCAAAAAATACAAAAAAAGACAGACGACACTTCATTTGGCAAAACAAGTATTGACGAAAGGCCAAAAAGAACCTTTTCTATCACAACATTGCAATTCGGGGGTCATTAAGTCTCTCCACACATCTGTTGCCTGAGTTTCTCTTAGTGAGTGGAGGAGATCCAGATTGGTGTTTGTTGTAGTTTTGATCTGGATAAGGCTCAACCATATGATGGCTCATCATTAATATAAAGCCTCTAAATGAAGGTGTAATAAAAAAGGAGGGGCCAACACTAGAAAAGGAGGTTATAGAGAAATGGATAAATCTGGATCAATTCTATACCATCTACAATTCAATTCTTCTTGTTTCTATCCTCTTCTTTGTCACAGGTTGAGGAGAATGCTAGATTCCTTCTTTTACCATCGCTTTTATTTTCCATTAATATTTTGATATACGTGCACAATTTAAGATAATTTGATTAACTCCTCCATCATTTTTTATTCTTGAATTCAATTTCTCTTTCTCTCAGATTAAAATCATCCACAATTTTTAGTCACTTTCTTAAAACATAAAAAAAATGAAATTTAGTCTCCAAGGAAAGAGATGTTGCAAGCCTAGTCTTATTTTTAGTCTTGAACAGTTGATCAATCTCTCTAATAATAATAATGATTTCAGATAATAGGATAATCATAATCCATTATTTTCTTTACCATCTCTAGAGTAGATGTCTAATTCTCCTTTCTTATATCTTCTCCTGGTCCCTTGGAGGAGTAAAATTGGGCATTATTAAATCTCTCTAGATATTTCTCCTTGCTCATGTCATAAAAGTAAATCTGGAACTCCAATCAACCTTGTTTTTCTTCAGAATATTCCATAACTTCACTCATCTTTTCCATAAACTTCACTATTGTGCAATATATTCAACTTCCAATGAGTAGAGAAGACGATTACACTAAAAAGATTTCTCTTTTTAGATATTTCTTTATCAGATTTGGTGCTGTGCTCTTTAACAGCCAAAGCAATCCTAACCATTTTCTCATTAGAGCAAAACTACATAAGTAGTTCAGCGTCTACTTCAGAATAACATGCAGAAATATAAGTAGTTCAACACATGGAAGCAAAATTAAATTAAAAATTTAAAAGTGATTGTCATGATTATGAACTGAAAAAGAATCTACTATAGTGGAAGGGTTCATGCAAAGTACGCGTGTATGCATGGAGGAACTTACATCATCCAACAGCAAACTGTTGCAGTGATGATCAGTGTTAAATGGAACCTGCACAACCAAATTGACCCTATCATTAAATCTTTTTCTAGCCTAAATGATAAAGGACAACATTAATTGTTTGACATAGTCGTAAAATGAAAAATACAGTCAAATATCATAATACTACAATAGATCTAGCTCAAAATCTATCATCCATTGCTCTACTGGAAATTATGAAGTCTTTGTTTCCCAAGCTTGCTGTTGACCGGATTTATGCAAATCAGAAATGCAACTTAGGGAGAATGAATTCTTGTCATGAAAGAGTAAATGATTCAGTTGGAAGCAATAGGTCATTTTACCTAACGAATCATATAGTTAGATTAGGTCAACGTCTAAAAATAATTCATCTTTAAGAACTAACCAGGAAATGATGAGGGTTCTTTCCACGGGCTATGGATAATCAGCAGAAGTCACTCTATAACTTATCTTTCAAAAACAATAATAGTCATTCCATTTTCTGCGAAGCCCAAATTCCAATTTGCTTAATCATTCATTCTAAATTTTTTTATAGAATTAAGTGAAATAGTTCCTTCCGACTCCAATTTCATAGTTCCTTTAACTCTGGTTGTTTCCCAGAATTTGCTAAATCTAATTCAACTCGCGTTTTTTTCTTTCTATATTTTCTTCAGATTTCTTATATTCGCACAATACTTTAAACAAAAAATTTTCAGAAAATTATTTGACTCTGCCCACTAAAATGAAACCAAAGATCTCCAGCATCAAACTAACGAAAGGAAAAAAAGAATCGGAAATAAGGGGTAAATACAACAGGTCGCTAGAAAAAACTAAGCAAAACCAAATTTTCTATCGACCTAATCGGTCAGCTAATCCACCCTAAAACAAGCATCAGATTCTCATCGACAAAGCCCATGAAGAACGTAAGAGATCAATACTTTCACACAGATTCTGGCACCAACCGCCCAATCAAGATACAGTAAGTAAAGGATGAGAGTATCGAAGGGATCTCATACAGATTGGTCGAGGGGCCGCGGTTACAGCAGACGCGGAGGGAGAAGGAAGCGACGAGTCCCGCCAAGAAGAAAACGATGGTCGTCATCCAGAACCCCATCCCGCAGAAATCTTCTTCCAGTCCCAAGCTTCGAATCTCCTCTTCTCGTCGTCCTCGTCTTCAACCTCTTTTTCCGAACTTGATCGATGTTTCGTTTTGCTAGGGATCCCCTTTCTCCCCAGTAACCTCTCGGGTTTACGGGTTCATATAAAATAAATCCACACCCGCATTTTATATCCCGAGTCAACGGACAAGATTCGACCCGGTTCTGAAGCGACGGCGCCGACGGCCATTGAAGCCGTGACGTCGGCAGTCTCCGAAGATCCTCCTCTCGCCGACTCCGAAACACCGCCGGAGATGCCGCTGCCTCCGAAGAACGTTATGACGAACGCCCCTGTAGTCTGCTTTCCAATCGTTCCCACCACCCGCTTGTTGGGCGCCGCCACCCCTAGCTAGTCTTCACCTGGGCCATGCCATCACTTCCGAGGCAGGCCTGCCCTGGTTCCCTATAACAAAGCTCTCATATTTGACGTAATCCTTCTCTTCCTCTCAAATGAGTGCAGTGGCGTTATTGTTTGCATGGTTTCTAGAGGGAAGGATTTCAGCAAGCACCGCAGCGATGCCATCGATTGGCCACTTAGATCGCGACTGAATATCCTTCATGGAGTTTGGTGCTGATCAGGTTATTTTAAGATGTTCAAAAGATGAACATTGATCCTTCGAGCTTCAGTTATCTTCTTTTTCTGAAATTTATATACGTGAACAATAATGGCTTTTGAAGTTGTTTGTTGAATGGAGAACGATGCTCCTATAACATCGACGTCTTAAATAGTCATGTTTTATTCGATCAGAATTTGGTTGATTGATATTTTTTAGTAGATCGCTGTGTGGGTGTTCTAATGGTCAACACAGTAACAAAACAATGAAATCTGAGAGCGTGTGAAAACTTCCTTTTGTTCGAGGGAAAAGAATCAAAGATCAAACCTTAGAACTGAAAACATAACGATAATTTATATCCTGCTTCTTCTGAAACAAACTATACATGTATTTAAATATATAACTGATCGGGAAATCAAAATTATTGTAGTTATTATTTTCCAATTCGAAGGAGACTAGAATGATTAGATGAGTTAATTTGAGAACTGAAACGAACTTTTGCTCGCCCGCACGCATGTCATCGGAAAGAACAACACATTGTAGATCAAATTGAAGTGATCAAGTAGAATCAAGGAGATCAATTGCATCGATCCACGAACGGCCGCAGCAAAGCCAGCGGCGTCAATCCGACCTCTCCACCTGAACCAACTTGAACCGGAGCAGCCGCGGCGACTGCGGCGGCAGCGGCAGCGACGGCCGGAACTTGGGGATCTGCCTCCCGCAGGTATCGTAATGAATGGCTTCGGCATCGTCCAGCGGCTGGCACTTCCTCCCCATCAGAATCGTCCTTTGCCACACCGCCAACTCCTCCTCCTCCACAATAACGATATTCTTAACTCTCTTGCGGCCGTCGTCGGCGGCGCCGCGCTGCCGGTGACCGGCCTTCCTTTTCCGACGAGAGCGGCTCCGTAACCGCCTCCTGCACGTCTTCAACAAGGCCGAGACCGCGTCCAAGAGACCGCCGATGGCCATGCATGAGCTTGGTCTATGATCCGCTAAATAATTGCTTTAGATGGATTTGTATAATTTTTTCTCTCTTTTTTTGTTTTTGTTTTAAAGACGATAATTAATGGTCTTATTGGTGGATTGATTATAGCTCAAGCCGTAGTTATCCAGGATTTAAATGGGAGTGAAGGTCGTGCAGAGGCACAAGTGTTCCAAGTGCAGATTATTTAGGCATTAGATGCGCCACTACGACTCTACTCTGCCACATATTTAACTACGAACGTACATATATCACTTGCTTTTATTAGTGGATTGGATAATCGGATTATCGGATAAATCGGCGTTTTTGCAATATAAACGAATTCTTTTTCTAAAATGTAAAGATTCTGCGTGTGCTGTAGTTAAAGAAAGATACATCATTTATTGTGGGGTCAATACAGATTTACAACAACGACGACGACGACCAGGCGGATGAGGTTAAATGGGGATGGCGTTGGTGACGGAGGGGTAGACGACGGTGGCGGGGTGGGCCATGATCCGGCGTCCCTTCGCGTGGCGGAACAGGTAGACCACTGCCCCGACCGGCCACTCCACTGCCGCCGTAGCCGCGAACGCTAGAAACCCCACCGTCGGCCCCACCACCTTGCACCCGCACGGGTTGCTCCTCGCCCCGCACTCCACGCACAAAGGCACCACCATCGCGATATCCAGTCGCCAGCGATATGGAAGCCGAAACGCCAGTCTCAAGGGCCGCCACGCCCGCTCCCTTATTTATAGACGACACGTCGCGGGACGCGTGTTCTGGCGGGTGGCAAAGTGCCATCATCGAGAGACACGTGTGGCTCCGGGGGGAGGGAAGCGGGGTAGATACAGCCGATATGGGACACGTACACATGATCCGATCACTAGTAACAGGGATGACGCGGGTGAAACTAATGATTTAGGATATCGCAAACAACTACTGGTATATGGTAATAATCATAACGAAACCAACGACACGGTTTCTAGGTTTCTGAACAACAAAAAAAGAAACATTCTACAAACATGCAAGAATCCCCTGGTTTTAAGGACTACATTGTATAGCTCAACATCTAATATTGTGTGCGCAGCAGCATCAATACTTCCACCATTTAATGTATTACGGGCTTAAGGGGATGTGCCTTAATTTTGGACAAGTCATTCACTAAATCCAGCTCTTCGTCCAACTCTCCGACGACGCTTCTGCAAGTATTTGAAATTTGTCAAAGAACTAGGGATTTAGAGAGGCAATAAAAAAGAAATTTTTAAGGTATCCACTCAGGAGCCATACATGTTATCCCCTCTTATAATATACAACCCAAGGGCAAGTTGTTGTACACCTTCCTGCAAAGTAATGGGCAATAAGAACCAACAGAGAACATGGGCCTTGAAATGTATAATCTACACTATTAATCCAATTCATTTTCAGCTCGAGGGATTAAACATTGAGATGGGGAGAAAAAATCAAAAGAATAACAAAGCAATATACTGGGGAACTAACCCTAGTGGAGTAAACTCTCTCATGTGATTCATCAAGGATGATATTTGTTGCCTGGTCAAAGCCTCTCAAAGTTCCCTAAACAAGGGACAAGTGATTAATAGATAACTAACCGGTTAATATGAAAATCCACAAAGAATGTGCAATGAGTAAAGGCTATAACTATAGCAACTCACAACAATGATGCGCCCATCATTTGTGATGACTGAGATAGTTTCTGCAGAGGAAAATTCATTAGCTTGTCTCTTCAAAGATTCAGCTAATTATATGTTAAAAAAAAACTTGCATAAAAAAAATTGGAGATTACAGCATCACTGTACTTTTAGAATTCACGATATACACAATACTTAGTTTAAACTGATTAAGTTTCAAAAGAGAACATTGTACATACGGTTTACCAATGACTCTAAGCCAGGACCAGTTGACATGTTACTGCTACAAGATTCTTGAATATATATTTATTCTACCAGAGATCCCTGCAAATGATTATTGAAAGAAGGTTAAGCTTTCAAAAATAAAAATAGAAAACAGAAGACAGCATGATATAATTACAATCTGTATTTACTGAAACTATAACTAAAACATCCAAACTGCAACTGTATGGAATACAGTCCTTCACTGCATAAGTTTATGCAGTTTGCAAAGGCTTTTTAAAAAAATGAATATTAATTAATACTACAAAGATAATAGTTGAAGTATTATAACCTCTAAATCATCTAATAGCAAGATAAAATATGATGAAAATAATAATAATCATACATACTTGATTATCATTTCTGGTTTGATCATTTTTTCCAGAGTATTTTAAATACATCCATAAGCTTTTGAATATGTTGCCAAACACTAATCTATGCCCCAAGTGGGTGAATCTCTATTTCATTATTCGAAAAGGATTCCATGCCAGCACGGCAATTCATCTGTAAAAAGAAATGACAGTTAAAGATAGTGAGCAGCACCCAGGCACCTGTCAAGAAGCGACCAAGGTGGTGCTACAATAGCATAATCTGCAACACTGCATCCCTACTACAAACAAGAGGGCAACTAGCAACATCAACCATGAACCCTATCAACAACCAACAATAATGCAAATATAGGAATATTGACCATGCAACCTACCTACATGCCCCCAAAAATTGGAACATTTATTGTGCTGTAGAGCAAAAACAATATTGCATCCAATAATCAATTGTCAAATGATGCAAAATAATCCTACACACAGGCACATACAACATCCACACTGAAGCCCACCAACTATCAACAGATTGTACAAACATCAGCCACCATTGCGGCCACACAAACAACCAATGTTCCAAACATTGCAACACTGGCATTATCTTCAGCCTCCACCTTGTAACAGATTCGCTTTTCAACACCCAATAGAAACCATCATATACAACATAGTACTGAGCCATCTAGGAACACAATACCTGGCCTCTCCACCAACAGCTGACTTCAGGCAATTGACAATCAGCCCAACCTTCTCAAAACCAACTTGTGAAACAAAACACATTTACTTTAACTTATCAACCCGGCCCAATACAACATGATAACAACACAAAAAATATATTTGGATACCAGTGGCCTTGAGGATAGCAGGATCTGCGGAAGGTTGTTTGCACCCATGCCACCCTCTATGGGCAAAACAGGAAACCAAACCCTGATAGAACACCACCGCTACTTCAAACAAAAGAACAAACTCCATCAATAGTAATAATACCATTCATAGTGATAGTTATCAAAACTGGACTCAACTAGCAGGGCCAAACAAAGAAAAAACTGAGCCTGGGTCCTGGTCCATTCCGATTCTCTAATTGGATCACAAATGTATGTGACCAGCCAAAAACCGGTGTGACCTGCCAGTTTTATCAATCTGGTAAAACCTACCAATTTGATAAAAATTGGTGGTTTTAAGCCCAAAAATGCCCAAAAAAAAACCCTTTTACCACATTTAATGATTGAGGGTTAAAATGGTCATTTATGGAATAAAATCACAAACTAGTAAAAAACTTAATCTAATCCCCTTCATTCTCTAGCCTCACAACCACAATACTCTCAGCTTCTCTAGCATTTTGGTGTTTCATTCATCTCTTGTTCTCTCCATGCAATGGAGCTACTGTGCCTGACAAGGATGTATGCTCTCGCACAGGCATCAACTTGAGCCCACATGACAACTACAGCAGTAAGCATTCTTCTCCAGCCCGTACTAGAGTTAGTAGTCTTCTACTCCAGCTAATATTCCTTCTCGTTTCCCACACTCACAAGTTACAACAAGATCATCTTCTTTAGAGACCAGAACACTTCTTCTCCAGTAGTGGTTTATCCACCTGCGGTCATCGTTCATTCATTGCCCCAACTGCAATTCCAACAGTGGACAACCACATTACTGCAACCCCAATTCCAACTTAGAATTATGCATTGTTGTCTCCTTAGCCATCAATTAAGATCAGGTAGTTTCAGCCTCTGCCATGTTTTTAATTCATATGATTAGTATATGTCAATTAAACAATGTAAAAAATAACATCGTCTATAAGTTAATCATATCATGTCTATTAAATACCTTTACAACTTACCTTGTATTTTGACAATTATGTCTATTAGTGTTTCAAATAAATATTTACTGACTTATAATAGATATGATTTGGAAGGAAAGTCTTGGCATAACAGTAAAATTGTTGTCGTGTGACTTAGAGGTCACAGGTTCGAGTGATGGAAACAACTTCTTGTAAAATAGAATAAGGCTGTGTACAATAAACCCTTTGGCAGGAGTTTCAGGCTGCCTTTTATAATAGATATGATTTGAAGATTACACAATCCTAGTTTTCATTAATATTTCTATAAAAAAATTTGAGATATACTTGTATTAGTTTTTTTTTTAATATTGCCAGTTTTTGGTTCTTAGTTAGTTTGACTTAGGCGATTTCCAATTTGACATACAATTCAACTAATTGACCCATTCGCTCAACCAATGAATCAGTGCTCTCCATTTGATTTCTAGTTTGGTTCTGATATCTATGATATCATATCTTACTCGAATAACCACACAGTAGACAGCCAAATTACAGATAAAATTGTTCATTGATTAGCCTCAAAACCAAACCCAGGTCTCAAAAACACTTTGATTCAACCAAAACTAACACAAACGATCATGAATCAAAAGAACAAACACAAAGGATCCTACCTCCAACTGCTTTTATTCAGTCAGAAGTAGAGCCTTTCACAATCTGCCATCAACACTTATACCAAGAACAGCCCAATTCACCACCTGTTGTCACTCTTTGCAAGAAACAACATTACACTGAGCCCTTGTCCACTGACAGGAAGCCAGCATGCTGCCATGAGATAACCAGAACTGATTACTCGCTCTCTAACATTCATTTGACACAGAAAAAACAGCAGTGTTAAAGGAGTATCCAAGTAGGCATGACAACAGGCAGGATACTGATGAGTCTACAACTTTACCTACTACCTAAACCCAAACCAGTGAAGTTAAATGAGCTCCTAACCCACTAAATACCATGCTAATGACTATGACTGACTACCTGAATATACCTATTCAGTATTTATTAAGGGGGTACCCATCAGATTCCCGAACCCCATCACAAGTGGGCAAGATAGTTCGCAGGCGCCTGAATGAGCAGGTATCCAAAGAGGAAAAGAATAGTGAAGTAGCTTGTCATTTTAGGAAACATCAAAGATTTCTCAGCATAAAACATCAATAGCACTGGAAATAGATAAATATGTATATATACACACAACTTCACCCAGAGATAACTAAAGCATGTTTGCTACTATTCATCTAACAAAATAGGAAGAAAAAAAGAATATTCACAGTAGATAAAATTATCTAACCTACTACATCACATCCTACAGTATCACAGAGATATAATCACAACAAAACCAGTTCTTTCTAATGAACATAGAGCCATGGTTGTTTGTTTAAACCATGAATGAATAAAGTCTAAAAAAAATCTGCACTTCAAGATTCCAGAATGAAAGATCGTGTAAAAACCAAACCTTAAAGTAAATAGCAAGGAAAAAAAATATGAACTACAGGATCAGAGGAAGAAAATGACAAAGTTAAGGTTCTTACTTGGCTGTTATTGAGGAGATGGGAGACTAGGCTTTGAAGTTGGAAGAGAAACCGAGAACGAATCGGGGCGAGAGGAGGGAAGCCTTGGCGACGGCCGACAGTCGAGGTCGCTGGGAGTGAGGCGAGAAGAAGAGAGTCAAGGACGTCGAAGAGGGTACGGACTGCTGGAACTCCGTGAGCGGGAGAGAGAGCTCCGAGAGAAGAGAGGTCCGGCGGCTGAGGATGGGAACGAGTGGGTCGTCGGGACGGTAAGACGAGGGTTTAGGGTTATAGCAGTTAGCCAGATCGGTGATCCGAGAAAACAGTGAAGGGATTCCTAATTTGGACCGTCTATTCAAAAATGTTCAATTCAGATACGAATCTCATCCGTTGAATCAAGATATTATTTTTATATTCCTACTATTTGAAGAAAAATGAATAAATAAATGAAATCAAACGCATCGTTAATTTTTTAATAATTAATTAATTCGGAATAATTTTTATATCAATCGAGCCCTAGTCAGCTGCCAGGAGCGTGGAGCCGCCACCGTCGCCTCGCTCCCGGCGGCCATCTGAGTCTGGTCGTTATGGCCTCCGGCCGCCTGCTATCTTCCCTCCTCCGCTCCTCCACGCGCCGGTTCCCGTCCCTCAGATGCCCCTCTGCTGCGTGGCCCTCCCCCAGGGTCCCCGCTCGCCCCTCCTCCACCAGCTACCTCCTCTCCTGCGTCGCAGAGTATGCCTCTGCCGCTGCGGTATCCACGCAGACAACGCCTGCACCGGAGAAGTCCAATCCAGGTCCAGTGGCAAGATCACCGACAAATTCACCGGCGCGGGCGCGATCGGGCAGGTCTGCCAGGTGATCGGCGCCGTCGTCGATGTCAGGTTTGACGAGGGTCTTCCTCCGAACTTGACGGCGCTAGAGGTGCTCGATCATTAGATTCTGCTGGAGGTTGCACAACATTTGGGGGAGAACATGGTGCGGACCATCGCCATGGATGGTACTGAGGGGCTTGTACGCGGCCAGAGAGTTCTCAACACTAGATCTCCCATCACGGTATGTCTTATTGCCTACTAATTTTCTCTGATCAAAATCACTTTTTTCTGAAAAAAGGATTTAGAGTGACTAGATGTCAGCCAAAATTTATTATGTAAGCGTCTGCTACAAAAGCTGTAACAAGAGGTTGAAAAACAGAGCCTGCGATCCACACGTGGGAAACACAAATGAAACTCGACGGTAGTGCTCTGGAAAACCTAACGTAGTCTAGGTCAAACAGCTAAATTTTGGAGCATCTCCAGTTAAGCTGCCTTTGCCGGTTTTGGTTCCCACACCTTCCCTGATGATCAAATCTTTTTCCAAGAGCGCAAATCTGGGATTCGTCTGCTGTGTTAGACTGGAAAATTATAGCACACCCAGCTGTCCACACCGAATACAACCATGTTTTTGCAAAAGTAGAGGAAATATAGCCTTCTTCTTGACAGGGAACTGAGCATCATTCCAACCGTCTGCCTATGGGGCAGCCTGGCCAGATTTGGAGAAAATTTCATGATGGATAAAATAATAAGACCGATAATAATCGATGGATTAACTACAAGTTTGTTGCCAATGCATTACAATCACCAGGGGTATAGCAGTGAAGAAAAGAGAGGGAGAAGGACTATAAGATAGGGAGATAGATTGATAAAAAGGGGGTGAATAGGACAATTGTCACGACCTGGGGGCTTCCATCTCTATATAAGGATAGCCTCCACGTTCGGACAATATTTATCACTGCATCAAAAACCATAAGAATACCCAAGAAAGGGTATACAAGGTTGTACGAACATAAATATACAACACCTTATTAAATGATATAGAAGAATGTAACTATATGCTTGTCCCAAAATATTGACTTGACTATACCATGACATGACAAACAAACTGACTCATGTAGAATAATGAAATAGGAAAAAAAAACTAAAATATCAAAAATGCATAAATAATAGATAATGCCAAAAAGGAAATTAACTAAATAGACTATGTAGAAGTTATCTCCAAGCTATCGCTGAGCAATCTTTGAGCTACCAATCATAATATTAATCGAATCTTGACAATCGTCTCAAGTCCGCGAATCTAGAGGTCAAAGGAACGGAGAGTGAGTACAATGTGCAAAGTGGAGTAAGGAAAGACGTCCATGAATATATTTAATTCAAGAGGTCAACAACAAAAGAAAAATTTTATATTTTCACATTTTGTACACCTTTGATTATTACTCCGTTCTCGTTAATTCAACTTTTATTCATTCTTTAATTAATTTCATCACTTTCCTCAATTTCTCATTTCAACATTAAACATATATTGCTCTTACATAAATATATAACTCAAACATAAGTATTAAATAGGTGAATGACCTGCAATCCACCCTTTTAGAATATGTTATACATGTCAAAGTGAACGACCTACAATCTACTTGATATAAAACACATCCTATATAAATATAAGATAAGAGTGAATGATCCGCAATACGCCTAGTAGAGATGCATCGTATATGCATAGGATGAACAACCTACAATCCATCCAATACAAAGTACATCTTATGTATGCACATATACATGCATAGATATGGGGTGAACGACCTGCAATCCACCTGAAATACTTCACATGAAAATAGGATGAACGACATGCAATCCATCCCATGAGGTGGCTCACACGAAAATAGAATGAACGACCCACAATTCACCTAGTGAGGTAAGTTATTTATTTTTAAAGCACGAAGTAAAAGTTCTATATTTATAGAGCATTATTTAGTTACTCAATATGAACAATCTTATAACTTTTACTGCATATAGAATTAAAATTCTATAACACAAAAGTTATATTCATTTCGTTATTAATTCAATTGAGAAATTAATATAACTTATTGCAACCGTTGAGCCGAAGCTCTAGTGTAGAATTTAGTTATAAGCAACCATCTTCATAAAATTATTTTTGTTATGTGTTCACCTGGAATTCTCATAAAGGCTTAAGTTCTCCTTAAGGAAATTAGTCCAAGCTTCCCTATTTTACTCTTAAACTTTGAAATGTTTACTATTATAAATATCATGTATAAATTTTCATAAAGTACAATAGCTTGATAAACAACAAAGAATATAAAAGATCAAGCAAATATAAAAGAATGTGATCAAGCAGCAAAAATATAAAAGAGTATGAAATTAATTTTTTTCTCTGGAATAAAATATAAATCAATTGATGTATCACTAATATTTTTCCTAATTAAGACATGATTTAAATTTTCAATGCAAAAATATCTATTAAATGTCATAAAGAAATGTTTTAAACTCTAAAGTACTATTTTCAATCTCAAGAGTA
>JBAMHZ010000001.1:1934162-1949303 GCA_037177395.1 Alpinia galanga | reverse complement strand
TGACGTGAAGGAAGAGAAACGATTGCTCAATGAAGAAGAGGAGAAGGGAAGTTCTGTTGAATCTTCTGCTCGAGAAAGAAGGGAGTAATGTAGGTTTGGGGGGGGCGGGGGGTGGGTGGGTCCTGTTGTTTTTATGACAAAGAGGAGAAGGTGTGTGATGGTAAGCCATGGAGGTGGCAAACTAAATTGTGAGAGGAAACTGTGTGTGAGGGGGCTTATGAGTGAATGAGGAAGGTGGTGGTGGTGTGGTGAAGAAAAGATGGAGAGGGGAGGGTTTTAATAAACCCAATAAACCAAGCTGGTTTACCCTGCTTTAAGATTCACTTAACTAGAACTCATCAATTTGAGTTTGAATTGAGCCTGTTTCTAACCCAAACCAATCTCCACCTGATACAACTCTCAAGTAGCTACACCGATTGAAATTGAACCCCCATTGGAATCAATTTGGATTATCAGCATTATAACATTTTGATTCAGACCTAAATAATCTTAATTCGTACAAGTGACCCACAATTATCTCTTTAATTTCTCTAATAAACCCTAAACAACCCTTGGAATATGATACTTGTCGCGTAAACATTACACTGTACATTTTTGTATTCTTTGCTCATTATGGTTCTTGATGCTTCATTTTAGTATATTCTTATCATATAGGGAAGTTCGCTCTTCAACTTTAGAGAAAAGTCTTTCTAGCCTGGGAGTTGATAAACTCAGTAGAGATGAGGTGCAAAAACTTCCATGGGAGTCTCTTGAAACAAAAATCGGGAATTGGATTCACCACATGAGAATTGCTGTAAGTATCTCTAAAGAAAATCAGCTAGGCTATTTGATTTCCTTTTCTAATTTTCCAATCCTTGACAACTGCTTAAAATAGGTGAAACTTCTTTTGGCTTGGGAACAAGAATTATGCAATCAGATCTTTGAAGGTGTTGGCTCTGTTAAGAACCAGTGTTTTTCAGAAATTACTGCAAGCAGCATGATGGTGTTACTTAGCTTTGGAGAGGCAATTGCTAAAAGCAAACGGTCACCAGAAAAACTTTTCGTGCTGCTAGACATGTATGAAGTAATGCATGAACTTCAACCAGAGGTATAATAAAGTATAATTTTGTTTTCACATTGAAGTTCATATCAATCTTGGTTCGACCTTTGGTTAAGTTTTTTATGGGAATTTTTAGAAATATTTAATTAGCATTTACATATTGATGGCTCTTTCAAAAACAATGGATAATTGGTGAGTATGTAGCTCTTCATTAGTTCCTTCTACTTCTTAATTTCTTATGTATTTCTTGGTTCTTATTATGGACGGATAAGATTGTTTACAAACTACTTGATAGTGCTCAAGTTTGTGATTCACATGTATATTCTACATTACTAGATGACACATACTACAGTACTGCTACATGAATATTCATATATTTCCGTTCACAAAATTTGTAAGCTCCCTTGTCGTTGGCTTGACCCTGAATTGTGATCTCCATGTTAATGTTTTTCTTTTCTGCTACTTACAAGATATTTCATATCTTTTTACTAAGCAAGATTTTCTATTTAATTGAATCCTTCGTCCTTTTGTTATTTTAGTTATCCTTCTTTAATTAATATTTATTAGATTCTAATGTAAGGGAAGTTGATGCAAGCATTAGCTTAATTTTTTTGCTTTGACTAGCAGCTGTAGTAGAACACCAATCTTGATAGATGGATCATTTATTGAAATAAAGATTGTGATATTCTTTTCACTAGCCGACCCCACCTAGTGGGATAAAGCTTGGTTGTTGGTGTTGTTGTTGTTGATATTCTTTTTACTCCAACCTTCTTGCATGTTGCAAAAGTCATGTACAATAGCATTTTCAAATTGATTGCTAATTAAGTGGACACTATTATGTCTATGTTTTGCCATAGCAACAGACTTTCTAATATTTAAATTGATGTTAGTTTGTCTTACATTATTGGGCAACACAAAACACGTTATTTCTGATAAATTCTCACAGAATATTTATTCCTGTATCGGCATTTGAATACAAACGAACCTGGAAAATCAGTTCTTACAAAATTGTCATTCCCTCACAATCCTACTTAGTTATTCATTTATCAGTCTTAGTAACACTTATTCTAATATGACATAACTGAAACTTACTCCAATTCATTTTTTTTAATTGTAGGGATATTTTGGTCTATCGTGAACTTTTAACTACGAATAAATATAACAACAACCAAGTCTTCTATCTTCTACTATCATCTATATTTACATAAATTTTTTGTTATTTTACCATTGCTAACCGAGTCTTCTTTGATCTTCTTCTTCATCTTTGATGTGCATATTTGTCATAGTTTTATATCGTCTAATTGGAGTATTTATTGGTCGTCTAAATACATATTTGTACTATCTTAAACGTGCCTGCCGAAGTTTTTCTTCAATAGATCCAACTCCAACTTTCTCTTTAATACTCTCATTTCTTATCCTGTGTATTCTTGTATTTTCGCACATCTATCTTAACATTCTCATCTTTGCGATTATCATCTTCTACTTATATGCTAGAGTTATAGCCTAACATTCAGCTCCATATAACATAATAGGTCTAATTGTTTTTTTAATAATTTTAGTGGTATTTTATAATCACAAAGAACATCCGATGCTCTTCTTTATTTTAACCTTTATGTTTGTATTTTATATAAGACATCTTTCGCAATTTCTCTATCCTTTGCAAAATAATCCTAAATACTTAAAGTTCTCAGTTACAAACAACGTATTGTTATTTATCTTAATAATTATTTCACTATGTCTAATATTGCTAAATTTAAATTTTATATATTATGTGTTTACTTTACTAAGCCTAAAACCTTTACTTTCAGTGTTTTCCGCAAAAATTCGAGTGTAGTATTCACTCCTTCATATGTTTCATTTACCAAAACAATTTTATCTGCAAATAACATGCTACACTATGATATTATATATTGGATGTGTTTAATAAGTTCATCTGTGGTTAGTGTCAAAAGATAGAGATTTATAGTTCATCTTTTATGTAACTCTATTTTTATAGGAAACATTTTGGTTAATTCACCTGGAGTCTTTTTTTTTTTTGTAATTCTATCTTCATACATATCCTTAATTATTTTCATATATGATACGTTACCATATATCTTTTTTAGAATTCTCCATATAATTTTTCTTGGGATTCTATCAAGTTTTTTTTAAATCTATGAATATCATGTATAAGGCTTGTTTAATAGATGAATAGATAAATAAACAAATGAAATCTAATTAATCTATTCTATTCCTACTATCTATTCTCCAAAATTTGTCTTTTTATTTCCAGCAATTTACTAAAGGGCGCACCTGAAGTTTGAGATTGCCCAAAAAAAGACACCCAGAGGTTTGAAAATACCCAAAAGGTGCATCTCTTTTTTATTTTATCCCTTTGATAAAGCTGATTTTTTCTTCTCTTTCCTCTCTCCTTGCATGCAATCAAGGTTTTAAATACTGATTCGTTTCATCTGAAATGAGCGGTATTTCTTGTTTCGACGTGGGACTAGCATTGACACATCCGTGTGATGCTGGAACGATGCATGATCAAAGCGATTAAAAGTGCGCGATAGAAGGAATTGATTCCTTCTGTCGATCACGAGATTGGCGACTGCAGTTGATTAAAAACATTATATAAATGAAGATAAACTTATCCGGAAGCAACGGAGAAGGCGTGATTGAGGCGGGCAAGGTGGTGGCGACTTTTGAGGACAGATATGATCGATTGGGAATCCAAGGCGGCAGAATCACGCGATCGTCAGCGGCGGGATCGCGATCGTGCCGATGCAGGTATTGCGGGATCGCGATCCCGATTGTAGAATTTGGTAATATAATTAATAATATATAAATTATTTATTAATTAATATAAATACTGTAAAATTATTTATAATACTGTAAAATTTAATTAAATAAATTATTTATTAATTAATATAATATACAAATCTATATTTTTGTTTAAAAATAAAAAAATATTTTAATTAAAATTCTGAATTCGAATTTATAATTTCTTAAAATTCAAATCTTAAATTATTTTTTAAAAAATAAATTAAAATTTCAAAAAATATTTAAAATTTAAAAATAATTTTTGAATTTTATAAAGAATTCAACTAAAAATTATATATATATATATAAAATATAATATAAATTATATATTTATAATATATATAAAATCATAATATAAATAGTTTATAAATTTTAATATATAAATATATATTATATAAATTAGTATAATTAAAAAATTAATAGTTAATTTATATAATTATTTTATATAAACTAATAATTTTATTTTTTTATAAAAAAGAAAAAAATAAAAATAAATTAAAGTGAAAAATAAAAAAAATTTAATTAATATAAATCTCTATTAATATTTATACTTTTTATTTAGCATTACAAAATATTTTTTTGGATTGCTTAATTGATGGTAGATTAGTAGATTAAGAATTGACAGAATAAAATAGTAGATTACATAATTTTCTTATTTTAATTTTTCTAAACCTCTAATTATGAATATTTTTTATAAATTATTTTTTGATCAAAGTAGAATGTTGTAAGAACCAATATTTTCATTTGATTTACGATACTCTTTTTAGTATTAATAAGATAACACATTACAATATATCAATTTTAATTTAAGTTAATGATATATTAATTTTCTTTAAAGGAAAGTATATTTATTTATTTTTATCCCTTAAATATCAATCATTTCAAGAGAAGAAATCGAAATATACTTAACAATAAACATCTAAAATCAATCGAATAATGAGCATTTAAAATAACTAAATATTAATGTAAAAAAAGTATCGAAACAGTATCGACACGCACGATACGATACCGAAATCGTATCGTTTTGATCGTAAATCGAAACCTCGGCACAGGTTGAGATTTTAATTCTTGCTCACTATACATTATTACCAAGTTCAAATTTATAGAACAAACTAAAGCTACTATCTGAAAAATTTAAAAGAGTATATAACCAATAATTGTTTAGATACAGAACTCAAATTTCTTGAGAAATTTAGAACATAAAAGGTCTTTTTCCAAATAGAATACATAGCCACTAAAAGGTAATGTGTAATAGATTTTGGTGCCAACCTGTATTGTCTAAAACAATCAATTTTTACCATTCGGATATGGGACTAGCATCGATACTCTTTCAACACTAGTGGAGCTGTAAGGCGGAAGTGGCCTTGTGGAGATCACTGTGAGGTCGCAAGACCACTATAACCTTGTGGTGGCTTTGTGGAGGCCTTTGCAACCTTGCGACGACTCTATGGAGGCCTTCGCGAGGCTACTGTGACCTCACATGGCCGTGACCCGATTTGTTTCTTTTTTTATTTAGAGTTTTTTTTTATTTTAATTTTCTTCTGAGTTTTTTTTTTCTTTTTAAATTTCTTTTAATGTATTTTTATTTAGAGTGTTTTTAATTTTCTTTTTGGGTTTAGTTTTTTTTATTCTATCATTTTAGGATATTTATAGGATTTAGGGTAGTTAATTTTTCCCTTTCATTTTTTTTCAATTTTTTTTACAATTAATTTCTTTTTCTTTTTTGTCGATTCCTTTTCTTCCTTCGTATGTTTAGAAAATAAACAACAAAAACTAAGATTGTCACATATACCAAGGGAAAAAAAATCTTGTGAAGATGAATTATAAGAAAAAGCATCTATAGTAATCAAATACTAATAAAAATATTTTTTTAATTAATATATTTTATATTTAAAATCTTTACCGTAACAGTAAAGTTATTATTGTGTGATTTAGAGGTCACGAGTTCAAGTTGTAAAATAGTCTTTTGTAATGCAAGATAAGGCTGTATACGATATACCCTTTCCTATGATCCCATATTGGTGAGGGCTTCATGCATTAGATTACCATTTATATTATATATTTAAAAAACTATATTGACACGGCATGATATAGAACCGAAATTGTACCATTCCGGGCATAAATTGAACTTTGGCACAACTCAAAATTTAAAACTTGTGTATGTCCTATTGCTTCCACATCTTCTAATTGGATATAATGCTCAATTCCTATTGGCTTCTTTAGGTTTACAAAATTTTATAGAGAATTTGTAATATGGATTGTAGAACTAGAATCAATATAGAATATATTATGACTAGTATCAACCAAGTGAGATTATCTTTCTCAAGTCAATTTTGAAATTTTTTACAATGCTTTTTTATCTGTCTTTTTCTTTTTCTTTTATAAAAAAACACTTTGGTTTTTTCTTAATAGAAGACTCAGCGGAGGCATAGTGTCTTTTCCTTTTTATTTAACTTAAGTTTTATTCTTTCCTAAGGTTGTCAAATGCATGGTTTTTAGTGCCGCCATGCTGATCGGCATAGACAAAATTTAGTGTTCTGCTTGCTAGCCGATACATGAAATGATTTCGACATGGCAGAACAACAAAAACAAAGGGAGAGAAAGGAGGGGAGGAGTATAGCGATAGCACTGGTGAAAAACAAAGTGGGAGAGAAGAAAAGAGCAAAGGGAAGAAGTACTATAGAGAAGAGTGGATGCTAGCGATCGATGGTGACAGACTGGTCGGTTGTGGAAGATACAATATAGATGTTGCGCTCTTGCAAGAGTTGGTGAGAGTTGGGAGAAATTGGACATCCTGCAAGAGTAGGGAAGAATCAGGAATAAAAGAAAGAAAAAAGAAATCAGGGAAAAAGGAAAGAAACGATGGACAAAAGAAATTAAGGGAAAAAACTAGGAATGAGAGAGAAAAAATTGAATCATTAATCCTATTCCTAATTAAATTTGAATCAAATCAATGTTATTAAATATAATTGAATTATTTATTTAATTTTAAATTAATTAAAATAAATTCAAATTAAGGCTATATTAAATTCATTTGACTCAATTAAGTCCACTCGATATTAAACAAACTTACATTCAACCACTAGAATTTATAATATTAGATCAATTAGTTTAAATTGGATAAAATTTAATATCTAATCTCAATAAAGATTTTTTTTCGCATTCTAACTTTTATGATAGTAAAAATTTTATTTTTTAAATTTATTTCATTCAAAATATTATCAAAATTATATGATTGTGCAGCAGTTGGAATCCGCCAACCTAGCGGTCCTACTAGTCCGCTCTCAGATCAACATAAGGGAGGTAAATTATAATGAGCTTTTGACTCTTGAGTCCAAAATTATATGATAATAGTTATAATAGATGTGCAATCAATGGATCATCTAAAAAAAATTATCTCCAATTTGAAATTTAAATTTAATTTAATTTAAAATGTTTGAATTAAAAATTTCAAATTTGATTGAATGAAATTTGAATTAAATTCTATTTTTTATTTTTAAAAATTTTATGTTCATACAATTAAATAAATTTAATTATAAAATTTAAAATCTAATTTATGCCTAAGTATAATATCCTATATCTAAATTTTGAAAAATCCTATATATTAAATAGAAAAATATACATACATTATCAGTCTAATAATTATATAAATAGTTAATCAAAATAAAAATTATTTGTTATTATTAAAAATATAATTAAATAAGTACCTAAATCGTATTGGCACGACAAGATACGATATCGAAATCATATCGTTCAGGTCAAAGCTCGAAACTTAGACATAGTTCAAAATTTTAAAAATTGATATGATGTAATTATTTGTTGCTTCCACGGTCAATTTGCCCTCCAAAACACACATGGTCATACGTCTATTAATTGATCATATATCTCCATGTGCATCATTGGAGATTTTAAAGGATCTATATGGATATTGGAGAACATTGAAAATGTAATTTATAAGGAAAGAGTTGGACATTTCAACCTTGATTTTTTTTAATTGAGCTACAATATCCCTCATTTGCTTAATGTGCTAACTGACACCTTAGATCATAATATGCTCATGCACACCTTGGACACTGACAAGGTTCGTGGATGAGAATTTCATGATTTGTGTACTTCGTATGAATACTCAAATTGTTCATCAATAGTTTTTAAAAAAATTCTAACATTGTAATGCTAATCAATTGAGCCATAAATATCAGCATACATCTTAGTCTCAATGTGGCAAAATGTGATAACGTTCACGCCAAGTGCCCCTCATGGCCAGGCTCTTAGTTTAATAAAGGATGGCATGGGGGGCTTCGTCCTGGCACAATGGTCCCTTTGCATGGGAAAGATCAAAAACCCGGTGAGGTATTTCGCACTCGCTGCGAATTGATCCCAAGACTTCACATGGCAAGCACCTATACAATTACCAACTATGCTAGCCCGTAGAGGCTATATCTTAGTCTCTATAATCTTTATGAACATTGCGTTGAGGTAAATTTCACTCCCATTTTTCATTAAGATTTATCTTAGAAAAAATGTTGATATCAATTATAGTAGGTGGTTTATTTTCCTTATAGTACAATCAATATCCAGTCACCCTACATGAAGGTGAATCCTCTCCCTCCAAACCTGACAATAATCACCATTCAATTTAGAAATATGACATTTGAAATCAAAATAATTAAGATATTATGACTATAAAGTAAATACACATGCTTACTATCCAAATTTGAGGCTATTACCCAAAAGACAAATGTAAAGCATGCAATATGAACTAAATGAAATAAAAATTATTTGTGGGTTGAATTTTTAATTCAAGTAGATTCATTAAATTTAATGATAAAACTATCAAATTAAATTATATTTATTAATTTCTTTTGGTAAATTAAGAAAAATAATTTGATATTTCATTCTAATTAATCATATAAATACAATAAGAATTCTTATGGGATAAAATTTATGATATTACATATGATCAATTATAAATTAACGTGTTTATTGTATATGTGATCCCAATATTTTATATATGATTTTACATAGTTAAAGATGTTGTGGCTACTCTTTAACCATATAAATAAATGCATCATAAATTAACACAAAAATTAATAGCACTTGATTCCATCACTTGTATACATAATTTTAATGGACTAAATAATCGATTTCTTATTATTTAAGCCATCAAAAAATGACATTGAAGTATACAAATCACGATTTTAGTTAACAGATATTTGCTACAAATAATTGATATCTCCATTTTTTATATTTCAAATTATATATATTCTTCAAAACTAAATGAGTTTCTTAAGTATCTTCAATTCAAGATAGATTTTGAAGAAACCTTTAATCTAACTACTATATGATTTCTTACAAAATTTTATAAATAAAAATCCAGCTAAAACATATCAAGGCACAGACTAAGAATAACTCTCATACCAAATCTTAGACAAACTCTCGTACAAAATGTTAGACAATCTTTAAATTATACACAATATTAATTGAAATGTACCTCCGGCCATTGATTTCTTTGCTTTTGCTCTAGAAAATCAAAGATATATTTATGGATTTTCTACACCTTAACAAATCAAAGTCTCATAGTGATAGTGTATTATTCTAGAAGAATTATTAGGCATAGGGACCTAAAAAACCACACCCTTTATATACACCTTCTCATTCCCATTAAATGTGTAATTGATAAGGGGGAGGATACAAGTGGTTTATTATGGATTAACTGACTTAATGTAGTTAATTGGCCATATTCTGAAACCATTTCGGATTTAATTCTGAGAATTAATTTTCATAGCCATCCAATTAACTGGCCTTATTCTAAAATGGTTTTAGGAATTAATTTGCAAAAGCCTTCATGATTCGCGAAAAGAGTTTAGAGGTGCAACATCCTCATTAATCAATGCGTTTAACATGATGTGCCTTCTGTAGCAAATTCATTATTATAAATAAGCAGGTACTATTTTTATTCAAAAATGTATCTGGAGGCTAGATTTTCAATCATTAGTATGTTGTCTTTACACATCATATTGTGATATCAAAAATTGGTATACGAGTAAATTCTAACAAATGTTATAAAAATAGCACGATCAGACAAATTATTGTAGCTGATTAACAGATTTTGTTGGAATTCATTAACTTGTTCAATTTTGTGTTTAGAAAAGAAAAATAAGATAGGTAGGCATATATTTCTTGTAGATTAGGGCTGTAGTGCAACCAATTATATAGAATTCACAATGATTCTAATGTAGGTATGAATCTTCTGCTCATTGGAAGGTAAGAAATAATAACAAACTGTAATCAAATCCCCAATCAAGGGATTCTATAGCTGCCCATAGTTGTATACAATGTCACCTTCCCGTCAAATTGATGGTGCATCATCATCAGTTTACGCATGAAAAAATCATGTTGTGGCTTAGTGTGCCACCTGGTGAAAAATTCTCTGAGCTACTCCTTAGAATGGTATATGGGTAGTATGGTTTACAAAGCTCTTGCCATGTGGAGTCCCGAAGAAGGATTTATTTTACGCAGCCTTATTTTGCTTTACAAGAGGTTATTTTTAGGACTCGAACCCGTGATTTCTATGTCACAAGGTAACAACTTTGCCGTTGCACCAAGGTTCCCCTTCTCCTTAGAATGGTACATGATGAAGAGAATTTATGGTTTCAAATAACTCTGAAACAAATTTATAGTTTACTTCAATGTACTATGTTTTTCTTGGAAAACTAGATTACTAATATTTTTTAGTGCACTTTTACTATCACAAAATATAAAAAGGGTAATCCGGTGTACGAAGCTCCCACCATGTGGGATCTTGAAGAAGGGTATATTGTATGCAGTCTTATCATGTTTTGCAAAAGGTTTGTTTCTAGGACTCAAATCCATGACCTCTAGGTCACAAGACAACAACTTTATCATTTCATTATCGCAAAATATAAATGTCATATTTGAGAAAGAAGCTCCAAATTTTGCCAATAACCATAGTAGTTAAACAATTTCACTGCATGTGGATAGCATGACACAATGCTCTACTTAAGTTGAAGATTTGGAGATAATATATATATATATATATATAGACGATCCTACTTAGTAGGATAAAACTTGGTGGTTGTTATTTCTACACATACAACACTCAACTTAAGTTGAAGATTTGGAGATAATATATATGTTTATTTGATTTATAAGATAGGAATTACTTTCTCAAGAAAATGCAATGCTCCATTCTGGAACAATGAATGCCTTTGCGTCCAGTAGAATCAACATCATTGAGACCTCTCAACTCACACATAGTCAAATTGATCTCCCAAGAAGATGCAATGATCCTTAGTAAAATGATGAATGTCTTTGCATCCAACACAATCAACATCACCCAAACCTCTCATCTCTAGCATAGTCTTTAAGTATCCCATGGTTAAATTGAAGACTGAAGATACCGAATAATGTGATACATGTGTCATGTAATGCAAAAAAGTTTAGAGACAAGTTGACAACTTGATGTCCATGAGCCATATCTAGATGAGTGACCATGAGACAGACTAAACTTCTCACTATATGAAAATGTAGATTGTGATCATAAATATGATAAGGTCCTATCAGTGTGATGTATTTATATTTAACATAAGAGTGTCAACAAACTTTTCATTTAGGAGACCTGATGGAGAAATGATCTATTGTGTATATTCCGTTTATGAGAGCAAGTACCCATTATAATTTCTGGATATGTGCCAAGAAAGTAAGCAACCTAAGATTTTCATTTGGCAGGATTGTTAGTGAATTTTCTTTCCTTCTAAATTGCTTTTGAATCATTGCATCAGAGTATATGAAAAATCCAATTTTCAAATTTGTGTGTAAGACATAAATTCAAGAATATATTAACCAATCATCAATAAATAGCACATAATATAATTTACTGGTCAAAGAGCCTAGATAAAGTTGGCCCTACACATCAATATAGATAAGTTCAAATACATATAGTTCCTTCCTCACTTCTAATGAAAGGCAAGATATGAAATTTTGTAAATGCATAATTTTCATAGGTACTATCAATATGAGTTTTTTGAATAAAGTTGCATGGTAGTCAAAGAAAATAATGAGTTCAAATTTCTAGCAGTTAGATGGCCAAGGTGATAATTCCAAAGCCTGCATAATCTATTTTAAGAATTTATTTCAGTAGTTGTAGCAAGAAAATAAAGTTGTACAACTACTGACTACTGAAAATCTCTTTTGACTACTGAAAATCTATTTTAAGAAACAAAATCAGATGATATAATTTTGTTTAAAAGTTATTTGTTAGAAAATTCTGGAACACAGATCATTATTAAGTGGATTTACCGGTGAGTTTGGAAGTGTTACTGTGTAATGAATTAACTTGAGTTATAGGAAGAGTTTGTCCATTAACAATGTAAATTTGCCTTTGTTAGATGGATAAAAGACTCCAAGATTTTTAAGTTAAGTAGAACCTGTATCTATAATTCAAAATTTTGTGGGATTTGTCTTATTAAGAAAGAAGAGCTTGGATGACTTGTTGGATTAGCTTTTGCGAGATAATAGTAGGTAAAGTAGAACTTGAATCATTAGGTGTATATTGAGAAGCTATAGAAGTGCTGTTGACATGTGTTGTTGGAACTTCTATAGGCAGGTATCTTCTCTTCAATCAAATGTTGTTTTCTTTTTAATATTTGCAAAATTTCGGAATTTTCTTGGGTTACGTAAAATTTGTCTTTGAAAATTTTCTTAATCCATTCTGTTCTTTGTAGTTTTTCTCTGTCATGCTGGTAGATGATCTACTATTTAAAGCTCAATTTCCTTTTGCAGGAGTTACTACAAGTGTACAAATGCTGGTTGCCCTGTCAGGAAACATGTTGAGAGAGCATCACATGATCCAAAGGCAGTAATCACGACATACGAAGGAAAGCACAATCATGATGTACCTGCTGCAAGGACAACTGGACACGAGTCATCCGTGTCAAGTGTCACAAATGATGAAAGTTCTGCAGGTGCCCACAGCAGACCGGCAGCTCTTCCCATGCCTGGAATGATAAAGAACTGCAGTACAAGAACCTTCTCCCACCCATTCCACCAAATTGAGAGTTCTAGGATCAGCCTTGATCTTGGTGTGGGCATCGTTCCATATGCAAACAACATCACAAATGAAAAGCATCAGTCACAATCTATCGATTGTAATAGGTGGGTGGTGCAAGCTACCCCATCGTCTGCATCTGCTTTAAATGGAAATTCACAACCTAGAATCTATGAGTCTGGAGAGGGGAGTGACGGATTTTCAATTAAGACTTCTATAAATCCTTCAAGTATGTATTATGCAACTGCTGGGAACTTGGCCATGGGTCCATGATGACTACATCAAACCATGTCAACAAGGGTCCAAGGAAATATGAAAATTAAATGCTTTGGTGAACCAGTTCCACTGTAATTTATTTTTCTTCTTGTCAACCAAAAACTTATCCTATATATGTAACAACTCTCTTTGATGCATTAGTAGAATTTCTGCTGTCTCACACTTTCCAGGTCTGTAAGCCATGTTCCGATGTATAATTCTTTTTCTCCAACACTGCTTGAGCGGAGTAACTGGTGCTTCATAGATAGGTAGATGTGGTGAAGTAGGGAAGAGTTTCCTTTCTCCATCAAGAACATACTATTGCCACTCAGCAAATAAAATCTAAGTAGATGTTTTCAGCTCCCACTGCTACTATGTATGAATTTGTGCTTCCTTATATGTTTTGCAAATCTAAAAGATCAGTTTCTCTACTCTATAAAACTTAACATCAACTTGTTAACATTTTGTGTTTCCAGTGCTCCTTGATACAGCAGCTTTGCGGAATTGTAGACCACAGTGAATATGATGCGTTTGTCTGATTGCTTCTGAAGTACTAAGGAATTAAGAGTGTGTAAAATAGGGTTTTCTCATTGCTCTCTTGTTCCTTGTCTGTCCTAGTGATCCTTACCTAAAATGGTTATTTGGTTTTGTCCTAACCAAAGGTTCAGTTGCCTAGTCTTACGAAAACACCTCTTATGTAAGCACAAGTTTTACAAACCATCCATTTTAGTTATTCATGGAGGAAAAAAGCCATTTTAGTTATCCATGAAGGAAAAAAGACTGAGGGACGAAAGGAAAATAAGTGGGCAAGAGTAGCTCTAGCTTACACTTTGAGAGAGTTTAGCCAAAAATTATAATAATATTAAACATTAGCAGTTGTAGTGCATAAAAAAAACTTACAGATGTATGAAAGAAAATCGCACTGGAGAGAAAGCACTCTTACAGACACTCACTCTCTTACTGACACTATTCAACAGACACTACTCACACTAGACACACACTAGACACTAGCAAAAGAAATTGGGAGACTTAGAGCAGAAGGCTGGAAGGAGACTTCAACTCTTGAAGCAATGAACTGAACTCTTGGATGCCTCCTTCAGCAAGCGGAGTGGGGTATTTATAGAGCTGGAGAGTGTGTAATATGTTGTTGTGCTTCAGCCTTAAGTTAAGCTATCTGGTGCTGACTTCTTTTCGGGTGGTGGATTCTTTATGTCAGATGTCTAAACTATTAAAGAAGGGAATCTTCCTGTAGTGCTTGTAGTCCATCCTCTTTTTCGTGCTGTAAGGCATGTGAACCTGTCCTTGAATTTGCTTTTCTGTGCTGTAAGGCATGTGAAGTGTCTTGGAATTGATCCTTTCTTCATATTTCCATTAAATTGTTTAAGTTTTGGTGTTCAACCAAGCCTCCTAAGGAGGTCGGTGATGCCATCCTAGACCCTTGTGGGCTGTTGGGTTCATTTATAATTAATGGGCTATAGGGCATGATCAGCCCTAGTTCTTGACGGTACTGGTGGGCTGTTCTGGCAAATCTCTTTTATAACCATTTAATATTTAAATAGTGATAGTGTTCTTGTAACTTGGCATATTGGGTTGTTGTTTTGAAGGGGAAAAATACTACCCTGTAGTGTTTTTCCCAGTAGATTTTTCTATAAAAGTTTCTGTTGCTAGTATGTATTTTTCATTATCTGAGACATTCTAGAGCCAATGTGAGCCTTGGATCGAGGCTCACCAATGTTTGACCTAGTGTTCACAGGGTGTGCTTGCATCCTAATCTATGTCTTCATCTGATCTTCTATCCTACTGGTCTGTGGTGGCAAAATGTGCCGAAAGTTTGATGAGGTGTTGAGCTGTCTCTAGTTGTAAGTTAATCTATTGGGGGGGAGGGCTTTCAAAGGTGCAAACAATAATGTTGAGGAAATTCTCTTCACCTCTGAGATATGTGATACAATCTCCAAGTTTCTATTGGGACCGTTGACCA
>JBAMHZ010000001.1:1919598-1931085 GCA_037177395.1 Alpinia galanga | reverse complement strand
AGGCAAGGCCTGCCCGTGTGAGACCCTGGGGCAGGGACATGGTCTTGCCAAAAGTCAAGGCTAGGCCATGCCTGGTCCTGTTTTGCTTGCTTCTCTTGCGGCTTCTTTTCCTAGCCTCTAAATGTGCTCACCTGACATGAAAAACCACGAAACGAGTAGATTTCAAACTAAAATATAAATTTTATACAATTATACTCATTTCTATCAAGAAATATAGATAAAGCACATGTACTTACACATAAAGTAGGGTCTTAAAACACGCATATTCTATGCTTATCAGCTGAGCATTGCGTTTATATACATCTGTGAGTGTCGCTGAGGAATGCATAATAACCATCCCACGATAGTATTTCGGTCGAATTGCGTTCGGAATCTGGCCATGGTCGGGTCGGACTCCAATTCTGGCCTGACGATGGCCAGATTATGGCTATGATTTGGCCGGATTGTGGCTGCCAGCGGCCATAATTTGGTCAGATTCTAGCCAATTGTGGCCGCCAGCTACTACAATGCTGGTGGCCATTTTCAGCTGAATTTCAACCGATTTCAGTGGTGATCGATGGTGCTGACATCCCCCTAGGGTTCAGGGGTTGACTATAGTACGGATGGATGCTTGACAGCGATAAATTACGATGAATTTGGCGATCAATGGAGGCGGCGTGCACAGTCATGCACTGCAGTGACGCGTAGCGTATCATCCGTTTGGCGCTTAATTTCTTCGGCATTAACGATGATGACAATATATCCGAACCCCTGAACCCTAAGGGATATCAGTGCCATTCGATCGCGGCCGCTAGCACCACGATCGCTAGCGACTGAAATTGACTATATTTTGGTCGAATCGCGGCTGGAATCTGGCCACGGGTGGGCCAACGTTAGAGTCCAGCCCGACCGTGACTGGATTCGACCAAAATCCAACCAAATTATGGCTGCTAGCACCGTGGCCATTGGCGCCTGCAATTGACTGGATTCTAGCTGAATTGGGGTAAGAATCTGATCACAGTCAAGCCGAAATCTGTATCCAGCTGGACTGTAGCCGAATTCTGACCATGATTCAACTGGAATCCAATAGTGTGAGTGCGAGGAAGGGTAGCAGCTGGCCGAAGTTCTGGTTGTCGCGCACACTCGCATAGAAAATTGACACTCAGGAGATCATTTTCCTATATATATATGCACCCGTGAGTACCTCCATTATCAACCATCCGATCCCCTAGGATTCAAGGATTAGGCTATAGTGCTCACTCGATCGGACGATGGACAGTGGAGGTATTTATGGATGCTTATGGATGAGTTGCTCACTGTATCAAAACTATATATATATATATTATAAAATATTTTTTTCATCCCATCATTTTTTAAAGGAAAGAGAGTTAAAAGTTTTATTTTATTTTTGTTAAAAAGTAATATATATAAAAACTAAATATATTTAAAGTGAACAACTATTTTTAAAAATTCAGATTTAAGTTCTATTTTATTTGAAAAAGAGTTTTTTTAATAGAAACAATATAGAAAAAAAAATTATAGACTTTTTTCCTTTTGATTTTTTTTATCAAAGAAATAATATAATTAAAAAAAATCTTTCCATCACTTTGTTTTTTTTTTTTGCTATATATTGTTTTTTTTTTGCTATATATTTCTTCTTTTTTTTTGAAAAAAACACATTATCAGTAACACTAGTTGTATTATATCTCTGAAAAACATTATTTTCTTTTTTTTCTTATCTGTCAATCTAACTTTTATTGTAACAACAGGTGATTACTTGTTCCAAGTGCCCTTACCAACCGGTCAATCCAATCTTTATGCACAATGCTCTCATGTCCATATATGAATTTAGATGTTTTCAATTTAAAACGTATAATTAAACCAAATCCAAATCAGAAATCAGTTGCAAGACAAGTTAGAAGTTTGTAACTCAAAATCTTCTAAATGGAAGTAGATCAACACTTACTGTAAATTATAAGGCAAGTTCATCAGATTGTGAGTGCATCTTGCCGTGATGAAAGCCCATAACTCCTCCCAGCAGAAGTGTTTATTGCGCTGCGCTGGTCAACCCCCATGTCTCCTTCCAACGGACTTTGAATGTACATCAAGGTCTAAACTAATCCGAGACTTGGGACTTCTCTGTCTTGCTGCCGTCCAATAGACCTTTCATCGTCAATGCAATTCACATGGTATGAATTTTTTTGCTTTTGCACCAAAGAAACATCAATCCTGACCTTATATCCGAGTGCGGCTGTTATTTTACACTGGAAGACCGGCACTCTGGAGACCTTCTGAAGAAAAGGAATCGATAATTTTCAGACTGTCATATATTTTTGACCTCAGCCCGGAAGCCTCATGTTCCATATGTCCCACGTATTTATTCAGCGGGCGAATGATTTGGTTCTCTTTTTCCCCTTTTCAAAGAAAAAAAGGGCCCAAACTGATCCAGGAGATGCACATTATCTCATAGAATTCTATAATTCTTTTCAACCATTAAAACTAGTCATAATTCTATTAAAATACAGTAAGCAAACATCAAAAGTAGAAAATTTCAGGTCACGGTAAGTTCTAGATACTTGAATAGCCTTGTTGCCAAGGCGTCTTATGACCAGCTTATAAGCAGTTTCACAACTGACGTAGAGGAAAATCCTACAGTCTAGTAACAGCAAAGATGTTTACAGTCTATTGTGTCACAAGCAAAAACTGAAGATTTAGCTTTGTCAGATCTTTAAGTTCATCGCCAGGCACATGAAACAACCATAGTCCTATTCTTCCATCCAAGATAAAGTACACCATCTCGCTCTTCAAGCCAATAGTGTTCTGAGTAGTTTTCTAACAGTGTCTTGATGGTTGCATTAACCGTAGGACTAAGGGGGCATGGTCTGAATCCTGCCATCATAAACCGAGATCTCCATTTCCCATAGAGCTCATGTCTCTCCACTCTTTCTTCCCCTTCACAAGCAATTATGTTAACTATGTCCCTCGCAATGCAATGCTGTTCTACATTGATTCTTTCCTTGCTGTCTCTTGCAATGGTAACGTCTACTGATTCAAACATGGCAGTATAATGGTCCAGGGTCTCAAGAAATCTAGGAAAGAATGGAGTTGTGTTTGTGTTGGATTCTTGTTCAACAAGTGTAACAATCTTTGGAGAGAAGCTCTTGACCATCCTGATAAGCCTGTCCCGGTGATTCCTTGTGCTCACACTCTCATCTGGCATGTGATGCAGCTGAAAAGGAAAGTTCACTGCCACTGCCTCCCCAGGTCGTATGATGATAACTTCAGCTTCCACATCACAGCCTGAAATAGCAGCACCATGGAATTCAAAGGGCAATTTGCAAGACTCAGCAAGGCGAGACAGTCTCTGACCCACTAAATGTAAACCACCACCTCGTGCATAAGCAGAGTTGGAATCATCAACGCCAGTGATTCTAACATGTGGTGGACCACTAGGTCGTGCTGCAAGGGCTTGAATGAGTGTTACCCACTGGCTTCCCTGGGCAATCTGGAAATCAATAATATGAATCATGTGTTCATCCTTTACAGCCTCAGCAATCGCCCCATTTGCAGACAGGTAACCAAATTTGAAGTATGGACAGACCTCATAAAGAAGGTGCATGTAAGAGAGGAGATCTGAACTAGTGGGTTCTTTACACTTCAAAGATTTATAAATGGAACTCCCTGTGGAAGCCAATCTAGCAATAAGGCCTTCAAGCAAGTATGCTCCCAATCGTTGCTGTGGTTCACCTGAAACTGAAACCATTTGTTTTAACTCTGAAATTAACCATTCCACAGCAATCAGATCATTCTCTGCAACAGCTCTAGCACAGGCTATCAGAAGTTGTTTCAGGTCTCCTCTGGGAATTCCCATCGCTTGTTTCCATTTCTCTGGTTCCAGGGACAGATGGCCTGGGTGCATGTTCTCAAAGGTCTCGACCATATCTGAGTCAGGCCCTAGCATAGCATCCTCTATCTCCTTCAACCTGCCTCTGAGATCATTTGGGTCTTCAGTAATACATGAAGCACTAATTGGAGATCCATAGATATTATCAAATTGGGAATCTTGCTGGGACAAAGGGCTCCCACTGCTAGGTGTGCAATTGAAGGAAGATGGGGAGTGGTGAATAATGTAATTAGTGTTTGCTAAGGAGGACTCCAGAGTACAGAACTGAACATGATTGATCTGAGACTGAATATTTTTTGACTGGAGTTTATCTTCAGAAGAGAAGTAATGCGTGGATTGGTGATCTTGAGGTCTAAATTGAGATTCATCAAATCTGGAAGGTGTGGAGTTTTGATACAGAGACTCCTCGTGTTTGTCAAAGTCCGCATACTTCACAGATGCATGCATCTTGTACAACCACAATATGGGTTGATCTAATAAATCAAAATAAGACTAACTGAAAGATCATCCAAGTGAAGACCCCTTTGCATTTGCTTTACTACTTAGGTTACGACGATAAATTATCTGAAAAAAGATATATTAATAGAGATGAGATTCTTCTTTTTTTCTTTAGCAACTGAAGCAGCCATTAAACTAAAAGATATTTAATCGTGGTTATTCTCCGATTACAAGAAATGTAACATCAAAGACACAAATAGCCAGCAGAAATTAAGAGTCCAAGCAAACATCATTTAACTAAAAAGAATCAGCACCGCATAAACAGGAAGAAGAGGGGATGGATTAAAAGAAGAATGTGAGAACAATCAATAAGGAGAGATCCATAAAATGATCGACTAGCATCACAAAAATATCCAACACCTTAGAAGGCATTGCTTTGCTTAATTTTTTTCTAGTTCAATAAATTAGTTTCAAAAACTTCTCTCTTTTGCTGTCCCAACATTGTTTTTGCAAATGAAAAACAATTATAACATGCAAATTATGGTAGCATCCAAATCTTTTTACAATCAGAACTAGTCTAAATCTTTCACAATAAAAACTAGTAAGAAAAAGTGAAGCTTTACAATTATAATAAAATTTGTTTACCAATAAGTAAATTTTCCCTTTGTGCCAAAAACAAAGGATTGAACTTGTTATAGAAAATGTTCTGCAGTATAGAACAGTAACTGTCTCTTAGTCCAGAACCATAGTAAGTTCTAACTAACAAATACAGAAATTAGTTACCATTTCACTCAGATGATTAACTCTACCTGAGGATAAGATATAAAGAAACTAAAAGAAAGATCTGTATCTTCAAGATCAAAACCAGGAACTCCCTTGTATTATTACCAGGACAGACAGAACTAGAAAATGTAACAAAACAAAGTAGTAAAAAACAAAAAACAAAAAAAAAAAAAACATAAAGGAGGAAGCAAAATGTAGTGTCCAAAGATCTCCGCAAATGCATAATTCCACCCACATATTGACATGTATATCGTATAACCACCAGCACTAACTTAAGGGGAAAATTTGTTGGAAAAAATGTGAATGGAAAATGGAAAAGGTGGATGAAATTGGGTTTCCATATGTCGGAGAGTTTAGTTCCACACGGAGAGTTTTATGACACTGGGGTTGGTTTATCCTGAATCACACTTTGAATATGTTGTGAATATGTATATAGAGAGACTCTCTCTCACATGTGTGTCCGTAGGAGGGGGTGTGTGTAAATTTAGGGCTCGAATTGCACTGAATCCAAGAGACTCATGTGCAAGCGTGAGTTTTGCATATCGAATGTCATAACGGTCTTGGCAAAAATTACCCAAGTGGGCTGACTCATGTTTTACAATCCAAATCAATTTTTCTTGTCTGCTCACGTATGTAACGAATACATTAATTACCAAGCTTAAAATGATCAAAAGTTAATATCGGATCTATAATAGCTTGAACAAAAATGACCGACCATTGATGGTCAACGGCTGGCATTTTGAGCTAAATGGGTAAAGGAAGTAAATGACTTTATTCAGTCATTCAATATAATCGAGGATCAGAGCCCTATATAAGGAGACTACGATCTCGGGCAGAAAATAGACAACATGTAACTCCATCCACCCTCATTCCCCCATTCTCCTCCTCTTTGCCGAGTGATTTTCTAGGCAACTTTTTAATAATAACGTTTGGATACAAGTTCAATTCGCCACGACCAACCTATGCTTGGTTGTGATTGTGGTATACTATTGTATCCTAGAATCAGATGTTCGTTGAAATTTCAAAATACCGCTGGAGGAGGACTAAATCTGTTTAAAGGAAATTGGGTTGAACACAAGTCTCGGCAATTGCTTTCCCGACCTCTTTATCCTCAGTAGCTAACATCTTAATCACTTGGCCTGTTTGATAGTCGACTACTCGATCGACTTGGCTCTCAGCAGTCAGCAACTCAGTTGACTCAGTTCTCAGCCGATTCATTACTCGACTGACCCACTTGAGCTTGGGTAACATTCTGCACTTGGATGACTCAGCCATGTGCATACCACTCAGACTCAGCAGTGCACCTCACTCGTTCGGTACTCAACCAGCCTCCGGTCTTCTCAGTTGCACGACGCGACAAGGCCAACTTGACAGATAAGTCCGAGTTATTTTTTTTCCTGAAATTTCAAATTGAGACTATTTGCTTGTAACCCCAGCGATCTTCGAGGCAAGATTGTCTAACAAAATTATCTGCGCGTGAATTAATCTTTCCCCATGTACAACTTCTGAACAGACATCTAACCATGACAAGAAAGAAAGAAACTCAAAACCTCAATAATTTTTTTTAAATGAAAAGTTTCCCAACATCAAAAGAGACCGCGACGCCAAGGGAACAGGGTGGAAAAAACCCTGCGTTATTCAGATGCAACGCAACTCCACCACTTAGGGATTTCAAAATCAACACCATATAACTGTAGAGATCTCATGTAAAACCTCAACTGATCGCAACACCCACACCCTCAGAGACAAGAACAAAAAAATCGTCTTTTATGAAGAGAAAAAGACGATAAATCACATAAATTCAAAAAAAAAAAAAACCAACGACAACATCCCATTTCCGCAGAGACGGATGACTCGAATACTCAACAAATCATGAATGTAAACTTGAAATCAACCCCAAAGAGGAAGTTGTAAATTAGGCGTCAGCATACCTTGGTAGGATTTGAGATGCCAATTGAATATATCCAAGAGAGGATTCAAAGAAGCAGAAGAAGGGAGAGAGAGAGAGGTGAAAGATTGCTCCAATCTCCAACTCGCGGTGGTCTCAGAATACAAGTAGACGAAGTGCTGGGAATTAATTATAAATAAATAATAAGTGAATGCAATTTCCACCGTGGAAGGATACAATTACATTGTTGCCCCTGCAATTCCTCAACTTGGAGTTTCAGGTAAAGCAGGGTGGATGCTAAACTAAATAAATAAACACATGCACGTGTTGAATGGCTAAGGATGTGTCTTATTTTTGGCCTATCACAAAATAATTAAAAAAATATTTAAGTATTATCGTGTTGAAAGGAACAACGTACCAAATTTATTTCGACAAATAAGCAATTAATTTTGATAATATAATTTTTTTCTAGATAAAAACATTTGGGGTCGATATTCATCGAATGAGTTGGAATACTAATTTCAGATTTAGCTCCGTCTGTAAAAAAAAAATGTTTTTATTTTATGAATATTGTTAATTGCGTTAGCATCTCCGCCCGTACCCAAAACAATGGGCGCCATGTCCAATTTGGTCCAGCCAAATTTCTTAATATAATTAATTATTGTAAACGACCCACCCACCCAATTCCGCGTATCATCATCGTCTCTCCTCTTTTGTGAAAAGGAAGTTCTCAGTTCTTTCCCTCCCTCTTCGACTCACTCAGAGGATTTGTACTTTTTATTCTTCTTGAAATATTGAATTTTAATTTATTCGCGATGCACAAATATAACTAGATAAGGTTGCGATTGTGCTAATTATTATCTTGGGAGAAAAAAAATTGTTGAGTCAAATTTGACTAGTTGAAAATAAATATAATGGCATATATATATATAAATAAAATCAAAATTGTGTATGATGTGACGAGAAAGAAAATAATTAGGGAATATATACACATACTCAACACGTTAGAGTAATTTATTCAAATTGAATTCTTGTTATAGAATATCTCGTTTATTACTGACTAAGAATTTGATGAACATAAATATAAATAAGCAGCATGTGAGTCATCTTTGCCATAGTCACAATGCAATGCGTTTTTTTTTTTAAATAAATAAATTAGCAAATAGCATCAAAGTCTATTTTGCACCATTTTTACACAACAATTTATAGCCAATTAGATTTACTAATGGTGGTCGACTTTTAAGTTCTTACACATTGTAATAAAGACTTTCTATGTGCATTGCCTGCGTTTTGACGATGCAAACCATGGCACTTAGTCGGCAACAAAGCAACTGTTAAAGGGATAGAGAGTACTGAAGTTATTGCGAATGAGACGGGTTTAGTTTCAGTTGAAGACATTTGTGCCCTTTGACCTTTGGAAGTGTTGGGGTTCCAATCTAAAAATTTCAAAATATAAAGAAGGTTCGATCAGTGCATGTTGAATTATTAGGGGCTAATCTGAGTAATATATATATATATTTTTATCGTATTAACATTATTTTTCATATTGAAAAGTGAAGAAAAGTAATGTTATCTTGACCCCTTTTCCACTTTAGTACCTTAACCTTTATGTGCCACTCGATAAAGGCATTCTTAATTGTAACAAGATATAAAATGTTCTTCAATTCTTTAAATTTCATAAAACTAGCAAATCATTCTTATTATTCTTTTCACAGTTTAAAATTATAAATACTAAGGGCCAAGGTAAATTAGTTTTTTTATTATGTTAATTATAATTTTTATATATTTCATTAGGATCCTGTTAATCAAATTGATATACGCATCCCTAGCAAATTAAGTTAGTGCTATTTTAAATCGCATCTCTTAAAATAATTTATATTCCTTTTATCATCACCGTATCAACCAATTATATTCCTTTTATCTAAATATCAGTGTATAATATAAATAGTATTTTGTACATTTGTAATTATTGTTTTTATTGTGGATATATATAGTTGGTATACTTACCAATCTATCTCTACTGTTTTATTGAACGTGTTTATTTTATATTTTATTATTCTAGAATACTGCACGTAATTTTTAACTCTAAAGTCAGGAGCAAAGTATATAAAAAAAAGCCAATTCATAATTGAAAAGAAATGTAAGTTCGTATTTGCTTAAACGATATATATATTTCATTGAAGGAAATATCCTATAACTTTTTTGTATTATTATAATTAAATGTTAGTGCTACTGAGAAAACAAATTAATCTAATGGTCGTTATATATACGTATGCCGTATCTTTGCACGCGGATTGAGTCACCTCTACGTGTTAAAGGGTATCTAAAGCAAAAAACATGATAGTGACATCTATGATATTAATTAACTAAAGTATTCGATTGGATGCCATTAACTAAGATAAATAATAAAAAAATAACTCCACGAGATAAAAAGAAAGTAAAAAAAAAGTATTCAAAATTATGGTTGAGTCTTGATTCTGCGTGTGTAACGATGTGTTCCCTTTCTGTTAATGAGTTGAATTATATGATTTAAAAAAAAACAAATAAAATTCAAAAGAAAAAGTGGAGCACCTCTCTCTCATTTTTGATTCTCAGTTCTCCTTCTCACTTGTTCCACACAAATTGGAAATGCTTTTTTTTTTTTGCCTTTTTAAAAAATTTATCGGGTCCTTATTTTGATAATAACGAATTTGCTCAAAGATCACGATCACCCATTGATAAGAGATGATGATTATGCATTGAGGTGATACATCAAATTCTTCTTAATTTCTTGGCTCTTGTCTGAAGAATTTTTTTGCTAGCTGGTCATCTTCTGTTAGTCTCCTCAAGAATACTCTTGCCTTCCATTCTTCTAATTCCGATGAAATGTGTAGCTGTAAAAGAAGTTATATGGTCTAAATTAGGCTTCTTAAAATCGGTTTAAAAGGCTCTCTTAGCAGGCAAAGATTATGGCTTCAAATAGTCATAATCTGATTGTTCTTTGTTTATTTATACATAAGGTGACGCCAGATCAGTTGTTTTAATTTATATCGGTATTCTTGTGGAAGACAGTTCAACTTCTTAGAATTTACGGAGTAGAAAGGATATCTTCTTAGAATATATCTGGGATTAATAGGGGGGTTAGATCCTCTTAATTTTTGATAGACTTTCACTTTAGTAGTCAGTTGAATCTCTACTCATGAGTAAGTCGGCTGGATGGATCTTCCTTCGCGGGTCGGTCTCGAGAGGTCGAGCAATCTTGTCTCGGATCAACGATTTGACAGGCAAAAAAAGGAAAAGAGTCATTGTCGGCTACAAATAACAGAAAGAGATAAGAGAGAGCCAAGGGGTGAACCTTAGTGAAGTCCCTCTGATACTCAAGTTAGATTCTACCAGAGAAAATGAGAACATAAACCGGAAATAGAGAATAATGTAGTGATATATTTAAAGTCAAACCTACCTTTTGTGCCTTTATAGATATCCTTTTATACAAACCTGAAGGCCAACAGTCGGATGACTCACTATCCTCTTCTATCATGCCTATTCACATTCATACCTATCACAACTGTTGGGATGAAGAGTCACTGTTGGCTCCTTTGCCTTGACCAATTGAGTTTGAGCTTCTGGGGTAAGCTCTCCTTGGGCCAAGATCAAGTCGGCCATATACTCCACCCATCTTATAAATCCGACATGTCCTTTGCGTTGATTGAGTTTTGATCCATATTGTTGGAGCAATCTTGCCTCGAGATGGTCCGATGTGACTATGAATTTTGATTTTTGAGCAAAGAGTTTAAGTTAGGCTTTTTCTTATATTTGATGTGCGTATATGAATCATGTAGGACTGCAGAATACACAATTTGATGGTTTTGGGTCCGGTAAAGGATGATGCATTTGAGGGACCATAGACAAACCGAAGAAAGTGCACTTCAGGGCATACGTAAAGGATGATATTGGGAGACGAGCTAGAGGCTCGAATGCATCCGACGGATGAGAGCCAAAGGAAAAAGGCATACGTGAATGATAACATTGAGAGATGAGATGGAGGCTCAGATGCATCCAAAGGATGAGAGCCAAAGGAAGAAAGCTTGAAGGCTAGAGGTCAAGGCTGTGGAGTAATCGTCAAATGAGTTAAGTACAAGAGATTATACTCAGGAAGGGAAATGGTGTAACAGTCGACTGGTGTGGATACCAGTCGAGTAGTTGAATCAACGATAGTTGAGTCAGACGCTCAAACTTGTGTTTAAGGTTTTACCTGACCATTAGTCGATTGGTGATTGACACCAGTCGACTGATGAATTGTAGCTATAGCACAGAATCTCTAGTCGTTGACTGCCCAGTCAACTTGGTGTGCGGTAGTCGATTGGTGATGGACACCTGTCGACTGGTCTCACTTATCCAACATGGATAGAGTCGTTGGAATTGCAACGATCAACTACCAGTCGAATGGTAGCGAAAACCCAGCTTAGGGATTTCCAACCATTACCTATTTCGCCGAGGTTGTGGAGCTTGGTTAAGG
>JBAMHZ010000001.1:1864602-1876656 GCA_037177395.1 Alpinia galanga | reverse complement strand
CATATGCATCCCACTTTGTTAGGGTTTCCCTCAAGCCAATCATGGGCTCTTAAGCTCTTGAATTTGCCTCCACTTCGTGGCCCCAAATCAGAAGAGCTTGAAGGCGTTTATTCTTCTGATCATATCAGACAATGGCAAAATTAATTGTTGCTTTCATTGATTAAAGAATTAAAATAAGATTTGAATACACTGTGCCAATTTTTTAAGAAAATAATTTTTTAAAAAAAAAAAAATTAAAAGTTTTGGCAACGCAAATCCGTCATCAATCACAATCATAATAGGGCTGAAGTCTAACCTGCTCGGCTGATAGTGGAGAATATCTATCATTTGAATCCTAATCAATCCGTAAGGGAGCTGTCAGTGCTTGGCATGTATCAGCCTCCAATTGATCCAACAGAAGTCGCGCAGAGATGCCTCGTCTGCGTAGAAGTTAATTTCTCAGTGCTTGTCGAGGTAGATTATCCATGCATCGACCACTCTCCAGATGAGATTTCTTTCTGTGACATTGATGCTCAGATCTCACTTTAACATTCAGGACAGGGAGATGAATGAAACAGTTATGAAGCAGATTGATCTTTTCTTCTGTAAAATCTTCTGCTTTGCAGAATTCCTCCATGCTTCTCTGTCCTGATGGTAAAAGCCGCCATCTCATTTTCTTTCTTTCTTTCTTTTTCTTCTTCTTCTTTATAATCATTATCCCCTCCACTAAGTTTTGATAATCTACTTTATGTTTTTACCTGTTTCTCTGCTTTTGTGGAAATTGGAAAAAAAAAAAAAAAGGGAAGAGATGTTCACGACGCGTGAGCTTCTTCATCATGGACATGCTTAAAGACAAGGGAGGAGAGGAAGAGAGAGCAACTGTTGTCTTTTACAAGCTGTTCTGCTTCGCATTCCTCTAATTGATTTCTCCAACTCCATCCATTTATTGGAGAGGTGACGTTGCTGAAGCTTCTCTGATGCGTCTCTTCCTTTCTCGCTCCTTTTTATATTAGAAAGATTCCTTCTTGAAATTGATAAAAGGCCTGCTTTTCTATTTTTTTTAGAGCGCCGCTTAGCTTTTAAGCTAAAAGCCTTCTATAGCAGAAAGGTTGTTTGTTTTCCTCTCTCGGTTGACTAGTAGATAGATTTGGGGTTTTATCCTGGAATTGGGCGTGGGTTGGTTGTAAAACATCGATTTTTCGTGCAATTTGCAGTTCTTTTGTGATGATTTAGATCGAGAATTGGGGATCAAGATTCGGATTTTTCTTATCCTTCCTCGGTGACGGAATGGGCTGCACCTACTCGACGGTGGAGGTGGACGAGGTGCTGTGGCGGTGCAAGGAGCGGCGGAGGCTGATGAAGCGGCTGATGAAATGCCGGGCCGATCTCGCCGCTGCCCTCATCGCCTACCTGCAGTCCTTGAGGAACACTGGCGCCACCCTTCTGCAGCTCATCGAAGTGGAATCGATGACCTCCGGCTTCGTTCCTCCTGTTGGTCCCACGTTGCCGCCTTCCCCTCCCCCGCCGCCATCGCTGCCTCCTTCGCCGCCGCCCCCTCCCAATTTTTTCCGAGTTGGGCCGAAGGAATCGACGAAGGCGAAGTTCTATGTCGCGGATCCGAGCGATATGGACGACGACGATGACGAGGGTTCCCCTCTTCCACCACCTCCGCCACCCTTCTCTGTTTCCTCCGGTGACTTCGGCGATCATATGGGTTCCACGGCTTCCTCGGGTTCGTCATCTCCACTGCGAAGTGGAGGAGATGCTGCCCACGCGTCGACTGTAGAAAACAATTGGGCAGAACCCAAGTCGGAGTTTGATGGGGAGGGGGAGGTCGTTGAAGAAGACGAAGAGGACGACTTGATCCAAAGAAAGGAGGCTTTGGCTGTGGCAATGACTAGGGCGAGGGGGACACCCCCATCTAAGGAATTGGCCGACGACAACTTGTCAACCGTGAGCCAACTTACCAAGGACACAGACTCCACAGCAACAGCATGGAGAAGCAAGAAGACATGGGCAGGAATTGCAAAGGAGCTCGATGAATACTTCCTGAAAGCTGCAGCTAGTGGGAAGGATGTCATAGTCCTTCTCGACTCCAGTGGGAGCGATCTTCATCATGGGAACCCTAAAGCAAGGAAAGGTACCTTCTGGTACAATGCATCTCATTTGTTCACACCGATGTTAGTATTTATAAGTACGATCTCATGACATTGTTTAGCCGGTCATTAAATCCAATTGGCTATCATTAATTACAGTCATCTCCATTAATGTCAACCGTTCAACCTTTAATAAACATTCACTCTAAACATTATGATCGTGTAGGGATCATGGGTTACATCAACTTAGGCCAATAAACAATAGTGGTTATCTTGAGAAAATCTGTAATGGGCCATGAATGTAGCCTATTGAACTTGGAGGGAAAAGCTCGGGAGCTCAAAGGGAAGAACACAGGGAGCTTGAAGAGGTGATCTCAAGAAGCTCAGAGTAGAGAGCTCGGTGAATTCAGAAAGGAGAGTTGGAGAGCTCAGGGAAACACAAAGCAGGGAGTTTGGGAAACTGAGCTCTTAATCTAGGTAACGTTTAGTTGCAGAACCCCAAAGGTGCTGGCATGGTTTGAAAGGTTGACCCTTAGATGGTCACGTAGGCATGACCTATTGACTTGGAGTGAGGTTGTCACTGCAGAGTATCAAAATTGAAAGAAAAAAAAAATCAAATCAAGCTATGTTGTATATGGTATATTACTTAGATTATATCCCATATAATGAAGCTATGTATATCTGATTATTTGTTCTGCATCTATGAATGTTGTATGCTTTGTGGAAGTGAGCATTGAGATTTGTCAATTGCCAAAGTTTCTGGTCGTTAAGTATTCATAAGTGAATCTCTTTTTTTGTATGTAAAATAGACATTGTCAAGGTTCTTCTCTCTAAACTGCTTTAAAAGGATCCTTAATTGTAGTGTCATGTTCTAGTTGTTGCTCATAAAAATCCCATTTGTCGTGATTTTTTCAACATCAAGCAATAAAAAATCAAGTTAGCTTTTCTTTTTCTATTCATAGTCATACGTGCTATATTAACTCTAAAACAATGTTTGTACTATCCAGGCTGCTTATTTGATAATTTTCAGTAAATCCTATTTGCATGACCTGACAACTAGGAATTATTTTGGAAGTCTTATACAACAGAATAGGAATGACCTAACCAGCACACATCATAATTCTGATGAAAAGTTTCTGAAATTAGTAGTTTTCTCTATGCATGCTTGAATTTTTCTGTCAACTATGTTTGTTGGATGACACTTATTCTCCAACTCAGGGAAGAGTTTCAAGTCTGCAAAAGTTGTACATGTGTTGTCTTGGAGCTGGTCTTTTAGATCTCATTCTAGCAGAGATACCCAAGATGCAAATACTTCATCTATGCCTAGCACACATTGCACAACGCTGGAAAAGATTCTTGTTGAGGAGCAGAAACTCTACAATCAAGTGAAGGTAAGAGTTTCTTGAAGCTAAACAGAAGTCTTTATATATGGGAAACCTTCAAACCTTTTAACCCTTGTGGAAATCTTTCCCTGAAATGTTATAAGTTATACTTATTAAAGGTTCAATTCCAGACTAATTGACTAAATATCCTGAACTATTTGGAAATGACCCAATTTAGAGGTTTGGTTTAACACTCTCCTATATGTTCAAGCCAGATGGCTAAGCAAGATCACTTATAGTTTTAGATGGTGGATTGAGGTACAAGAGAGTGCAAGACAGAGAACCAGGAGTGCACAAGTGAACACATGATTAACATAAGAATAAATAAATATGCCATGATTCAAACTCTTGGCTGTGATTACTGACAATTTAAACATTTTACTAACAGCTCAATTGCTTAGGAGAAAATACCCATGTGCATCATCTATACAATTTCAATATCAAGTCTATACCTTCTCTTTACTAATCATACAAAAATCCAGATATCCTGTTTATTAGGTGGATACAATCAGTAAGATATGTCAACTTTTGTGTCTGAATAATGGAGGCAGTGTTTTTATTTTACAGAATTGAAGAGGAATTTGTATTTCATGGAACATACATATGGGAAAACAATAACAGAATTAAGTGTTTTAGATTTCTTTTTGTTTTTTTTTTGGGTGCTTATGGGAGGTTGAAGCTACATTGCTTATCAAATTCTATTTTTATGGAGTAGGGAATAGAATGCAAATTCACTTTCTACAAGCACTTGAACAATTTAATAGCTGCATAATCCAATAGAGCATAGAGTCCTTAACTAAAAATATTATTAGTTGTTCCAAGCCATTCATGGCAATCCTTCTGAAGTAGCAAGAACACTTTGGTATCAAATTGATACCCAAAATCGTCCTAAGAATTGGGATAATTTTAAAGCGATGTGACGGATAGCTACCTTACATAGAGAAATAAACAAACTAGAATGGAGAACCTCAAAAATAACTTTTTGTTAAAATGAAAATTGATCAACATTGAAGAATTACACATCAGTATAGGCCTCAACCTAAATAAACTAGGAATATAATCAAATTGTAGATTAATAAATAAGCCAATCTACATTAAACTCCTACCAAAATTATTCCATCTTCTAAATTAAAACTATTTAACACCCTAAAATGAATAATTACCAACTGCGAACTCTTCCAGAAATTTATTATCCTTAAGAGATTATCTTACCAAAATCAACTTTTACAAAATCTAAAAGTTTTTAAAATTTAATTTCCTTGTTTGCATTGCCTCTCCCATAGAATACCATGTTTGTGTTAACCTGGGTATCACAGAATCCTACTATATCTGGCCTTACATTAGTGATGAAATAAAAGTTTACCAATAGTGGAAAATTTTTCGAATGCTTTGGAAAAGAAGTGCTGCTGAATATTGTCGAAGAAAAACTTTTGTTTATCTTTAAGATCAAATCAGCTATTCTAACTTGCCATGCAGTCTTGGTTTCAACAATTCACTTAATTGTTTTACTTCTAGTTAAAAATATTTATTTTATTTTAAAAGTTTGATATTTATGTTGACCTTGGTTTGCATTTGCTAGTCCTAGCAAATTGGCAGACTTTTCTAGGCCTTTTGACTTCTAATATGTGACTAAATTGGGAGTTTACAATCTTCCCTTTTCAAACTTAATATTTGTCAAAACCAAAGTGCTTGAGCTCATAATTACTTTATAATTTGGGAATCCTCATCCATAGTGACAAACTAATGCAACTAGCACGTCATTTGTAGCATCACAGTCTCACATGGTAACTTGTGGCTAATAAGGAAGTTTTATAATCTTAGATGAGATAGCTATTATTCAGTTGAGCTTAAGTATTTTGAGCTAGTGGTTGGGCTTCACAAGTTTATATGTCAATTCTCTCAACTAAACGAGTCATTAAGGTGTAGCCACCACTAGATCTCATTTGCTAATGATTAAGGAGGATTTTAGGCTATGAATTGAGAGCTTGAGTTTTAATATTGACATCTAGCCTTAAGTGTGGTGGATTGTAACACCTCAATTGAATCACACGTGGTGAAGTATGGGCTAATAGGAGTGCTTTATTAGCTTAGACAAGGTAACTACTATTAACTTGTACTTAAGCATTTTAGATAATGGTTGAATAGACAAGGTAATAAATAGCTTCTCTCATCTAAGTGGTTCACAACATCACTTTTAATGTGGTACTAAAACGCTTTCACAAATACTCTATAATGTTTAATTCGGTGGTCTAATCAAAAGCCAAAACTCTTAGCTTGTATTTGATAGGATTGATGGAATGGAACCAAAATGATGATGGAATGAAAAGGGATAATCCATTTCGTTCATTTGTTTGGTTGCATTAATGGAATGACATTAGAATATTCTTTTTATGTTTGATCCATTTGGTCCATCAAATTCTTATTGTCAATTTGATTTGCTTAGTTTGTCTAGTTGGTTGAGTCTTTGAGATCTTCATGCTTGTCCAGCTCACCCAACATACTTGACCGTCGGTTTTCCCAACCCATGGTATCAATTTTAGATTTGAAATGTCATTTAAAATATTTAGTAGAAGTTGAATGAAGCAGTCCACCTGTTAAGCTAAGGAATTAATGGAATAGAATGACTCGTTCCTTTGAATGATCATTTCTCCATATATTATCCTTCCAAACATTGAATTGTAATGATAAAAAAAATGAACTATTCACACTGTATTCCATGCTATCCAAACAAAATCTAGACTGAATCAGGTAGCCATCTAGTTTTGTATTTTGTATCTCTATCTAGTTTTTTTTCCCTCTATCCTATTATACAAAACATTGCTTCTGAAAAATTTCAGTTCAAGTTTATCATGAATTCAGTAGTAATATGTTAATCATTTAAGTCTTTTACGAGGTCCATCCAGATTGCCTTGATCTAACACTTTTTTGCTGCTCACTTATCTTACCAATCATGTATTTTCTGAGTCACATCCTGTATTTCATTTGTGCCTACAGTTTGAGTTACTAGACATTGAGATAGGAAAATGAAAGTGAGTGAGTTGGTGTCTTAGCCATAGATCTCGTGTACATGACAAACCCTTGGAACTTAGATACAAATTTAATTCATTTTATTTAGCAAATAGATTTACTTTGATGAACTGCTCAATGCAAATAAGACACTAGCAACCACACAGCAATGAATTGTGCTTATTTGCAGCATATGGCTAAAAAAACATATGGTTAATTTTAAAAAAGGAAAAAGAAGTGTAAGCAAACCAATATTATCGCACAATTGCAATTTAGGCATGTTAAGCATGAAGTCATATTATTCCATTAAAGAAACTATCCGGAGAAGAGAAAGAAACATGGATTGGATATTTAAGTTTGTTTTCTAATATAATTCATGAAAGCCTTGAGTCCTATAAATTCAACAAAAAGTGTCTTATATTATTGCGGATATGATTCATGAAGCCCTTATAAATCAAATACACTGATAGTTGTTGAGCCTTTTTGCTTTACCGCCAAAACCATCTACGACTTAGCAACAAAATCAGTAATATACCAAATTCACAATATCAAGACTGAATTATTGGGAAATCGTAATATCCTTTTGAGAGTTAATGTCCCTCTGCTGTATTCAACTAAATTTCAATGTAGCTTCAATCTCATAGATGATGTCAAAACTAAAACCTAAGAGGCACATAAAAACTAGAATAGAATTTAAATAAATTAAAATCAAATTATTCTAAGATAATCTTCAAACCTGTGACATTAGAGTTCCATGGAAAATAAGATCCATGTAGCCAACCCAAATAGTTAAAACTCGTAGCTTTTTTCCATGTATCGCTCTGAGCCCAGACAGATTTAAACCAGATAAAGCAAAAGATAGTTGTAGATCTTAATCAGAGGTTGATTTTCTTCCATTAATCATTTTCTGGTTTTCTAATGCCTTTTCTGTTTTCAGGATGAGGAACATATTAAATCCCAGCACAAGAAGACACTCCAATATTTGGATAAGTTGCAAGGTGGAGATTATGACTGGTTAAAAACTGAGAGAACTTTATCTGATGTTGAGGAGCTGAAGTGCCGAATTATTTCTATAAAGGACTCAATAAATGAAACTTGTTTGTCCATATCAAAACTCAGGGATGAAGAATTATTTCCTCAATTGCTTGAATTCTGTGGTGGGTAAGTTCAGGATCAGTCTTTTGTTCAACTCGTAAGATTTGAATTAGTTGTATGACTAAAAAACTAGTGAGAAAGAAAACCCAAAATCTCTTTTTATTACTAAAGTATCTAACAAGCAAAACCTTTCAGTTGCATTGTTAGATCCACTGTCTTACTCTTGTTTATGTTTTCTTTGAAATTAGCTTGCATATTTTTTGATGATAATTGAATGTTTGTTGGTTGATTGTTTGTGTTGGAAAGGCTTGTAAAGATGTGGAGGACAATGTATGAATGCCACCAAGTGCAAAATCATGTTTCTCAGCAAGCAAATCATCTTGACAATAGTCTGGGCACCTATCCAACTACTGATTCTCATCATCAGGCCATCTCTCAGCTTGTTGCAGCAGTGACTTCGTGGCATAGTTCATTCTGCAACCTCTTCCGCTGTCAGCGTGAATATATACGTGTTCTGAGGCTGTGGGTTAGAATGACTGACTGCCTTCCAGAAACCAATAACTTGATGGGTTCAAGCTCCAGTATCCATAATTTTTGTGATGAAATGCAGGAAGTCCTTGATCAGCAACCAGATAAGGTACAATGTCCCTACTCCCATCTGAACTATAACATTTTTCATTCTTTATTGCATTTAGGATGGGGGTAAGCTGTCTCAGTAAAGCTTGTATTAATGACTTCAATTTCTTTAAAAAAAATGACTGATAAGGATAATCATTGGTATTCCATTCTACTTGAGAAGAAGTGAAGAGGAATAGCATTGACTTCTTGAATATAATTATTCAGCTGGAAATCATGGCTACTGAACCCAGAGTTCATGAAATATGTCTACCAACTAGCATAATTTGGTCACCATTTTCTTTCTTTGTCTTGATAGGTAGCTGCTGAGGCAATTAACAGTTTTTTATTGGTCCTTCGGTCTATAATTCGGCAACATACAGAAGAGCATAGCCTGCAGAAGAGATTCAAACGATTCCAAATCAGGTTGGAGAAAGAGATGATCTCATCTCAGATATTGAAGAAGGATAATCAGCAGACAAGACTAGAGGCTCTAAAGAGGAAAGCGGAGGAAGAAAAAGTCAAATATTTACATTCTGTTCGCACAAGCAGAGCCATGGTATCGAACAATCTGCAGACAAGCCTCCCGAATGTATTCCAGTCTCTAATGGAGTTTTCGAGCACATGCATGCAGGCTTTAGACGATATTATCAGTCCGATGGGAATTGTAGCTACTTTGTCTCAGAGTGTTTCGCCAGTACACTAATGATTAATGAACGTATATTACAAAAATCATGACTATAAACAGAAATGCAGGTCTTCACGAGATTATTCATTATAACTTTTTTAACAAAAATATTTTGTAGGCTGCACTTTGAGCAAGCCTTCAGGCATGTTGTAAGCATTATATGTCAAAATCGGCTTACATAACTAATGTACATATCTGGTTATATTGTGGCCCTACATAATTTCAGATTGTTTGAACTGATCTAAATAAAGTGATGCTGAGATCTTGAGTAACATCTGATCCTCTTGCTGAGTGTTCTTTCAAAGTTTCAGCTACAGCAAAGCTAATGAATGGTATAGAAAATAATCTAATGTTGAAATCATGGTTAACATTTCATCCTCATCTTCTTTCAACATTTTTGGTATTAATGAATGGCGCAGAAAATAGTCAGATGCTGAAATCGTGTTTAACATTTGATCTTTTATGTCCTTTAAAAAGTTGGAGAGGCATTATAAAATAATAATAAAGTGATGCCGATATCATGTGGAATGGAACATTAAATCTGAAATCATGTTCTTAGATGTGACAAATTATCTTCTTCTTTTTTTTTTTTTTTATCAAATCATATGATGAGATATTTGAAATGTCATCTGTGGAGATATGTTGCAGGTGACAAATCTTAAGATATTTAAGAAAAATATGCTAAAGATTTGTAGAAATGGAAAGTTTCAATAACAAAAACTCATCAACACTAACATGCTTCTAATTATCATTGATTGTGCAAACGAGGGATTCATTTGATCAATTTGTTGCTAAATGTAAACATGTAGCATCTTTGAACAGAATTTCTGCACGTACTGAAATTGTAAGTTTTTTCGAGGTGTCTGTCCTCCTGCCGAATTAGTTCTTGGTTGGGCACAAAGTGCTCTTCGTGATTTACCTCTTCCATATTAGTTGTGGGACCGATTGGTAGAAATACTGAGGGCAAGCAAATTGTACAAAGAGATTTGAAGATATTATTCTTGATTCAATTTTTATAATGAACAGTCTCATTCTATATTTGTTACACCCGTCAAAAAACTAAATAAATAAACTTCTTTCCCTGACTATAAATTTCAATAATCTCATAACAAAATATAATACATAAACTAACTAAATTGAATGAAACGCCTAAAAAAATCTTGGTAAGTAACTTGAAGACCAAAACTGAAAAATGTGAAGAAAAAAATACATAATTATTTATTTCGTATAATGAATCTGCAACCAATATATAATTATGGTTATCGTTTATGTTTTTTACAGTTTAATTTAGTTTTAAATTTTTGCAAGGAGTTTCATTATTTTTTTATATTTCCTCTTTTATACACTTTAAAATTATTTTGTAAAAAAATTAATTATTTGAAAATTAATATATATAAAAGGCGGATGATCAATAATAACTCATCACGTAAAATACTCAATAAAAGCATTCGAGAAAAGATCCTGCGTCACTTTCTTTTGCAATAGTGAATTATTAGAACTACGACAAGGAATATTTTGCTGACATGAGCTTCACATCTCTCCAGATCTTCTTCATATTTTCCTTCATGTAGTTTGCCCAGAAAGGATGATTATCCCATTGAGGATGATCATGAAACTTAAATAATTTTCTTTTGGGAAGAAATGATAGAACAAATAAGCGACTCTAGAGGGAGATTTTAGCAAGTGCCCATCACTTGGGACTAGTAGAGCACATGATGTCACCGTCAACTGCAATGGGAAGATAACGCCAAGCTACAAGAGGGCCGACATGGATTGTGAGGATATCGAAATCAAAGTTGGGAGAAGGAGAAAGCAAAGAGGGAGGCTTCAAAGTCAAATTTAACGGATGGTAGGGGCGATGATTTTGGAGAGGCCTGTCAATGAAGATATATTTGGGGCATTAGCTGCCCTAGGCATAGGGGTGGAACAAAGTTCCAAATGTACAATGCTGTGGATGATTCTAGGAGAGCAGCAGCCAACAGGTCTAGGGTTTGCACAACGAGAGTTGAATTTTATCACAGAGCTAAGGTGCAAGTAACATGGATAGTGGTGAAAGTTTGAGATGATTCGATCTTTGAATAGTTCATATCTGGATTTGTTCACTCCTTCAAATCTTGGTAGATTCTGCATGCAAAAATTAGGATTGACTATCTGATGCGAGCCCACACAACAATAGATTCTCCGGGGAAATAATGAGATAGGGAGGAAACAGCTTCAATATGGAGTAAAACAAATTTCAAAAAAAATGTCAAAAAGATATGGAGAAAAACTGTATACATTGGGTGGAAGCAAAATGGAGGCACCAGTCAAGTCAACTGCAGACAAGATTTTTATAAGATCAAACAAGTATGGCTACAAAAATCAATCATGTTGCTTGTAAACCTTGGATATATAAACCGTTCGAATGAGTGATTATTACTGTCACCTCAGATGAAATTAGGTGATACTTGTCCAACAAAGTTGTCAAAGGGCACATGACCAGCTCTGAGGCCGCTAGGGCCAATGCAGATAGGAAGGGATGGGGAAATAACCATGAACTGATGGAAGAAAGAAGATACGGAGGAAGATGTCCATATCTTTAGTAGGTGGGAGTTAACGGAGGCCACATGCTTCCCACTTTTAAGTCCCAGTGGTATTGTGTCACCTCAACCTCAATCTCAATCTCAACCAAACACTTATCAGTCTAGTAGCAAGGCAACAATACTGAAAAAAAATAAAGAAAGTATTATCTCTATGAAAAGGACAATGAGAAAAAAATTAATGCAGGGAGAGGAGGGGGAGGATACCTGGGCCGGTGAGAGAGAGATTAGTTTCTGACCTGAAAATGGAAGTGGCTCTTTCCCACAACGCCATGAGTGCAGTTCACGGATGGGGTGGATCTTTGACTTTTCTAGGTGTGGTCCTTGCTGGAATGTCATAGTCTCCAGCTGCGGCAGAAGCTGACCCCATGTCTGCTTGAAGGACTTATCCCATTTGAATGAATCTAACTTCCAATTCTGAATAGGGAAAAGATCAGATATTCTACATTAGGAGATTCTCGAACTATAGGAGATCTGATCAAGAATTGGTGTGTATTGTCAAAATTGATTAAGTTTTAGATAAATTTAAATTAAATTTTGATATTTGACAATATAAATTTGAGTGATAAATATAAGAAAAGTTCAAGTATAGAGATTTGACAGAAAAAATCCAA
>JBAMHZ010000001.1:1792011-1820178 GCA_037177395.1 Alpinia galanga | reverse complement strand
CTTTGAAAACAATCACTACTATTAATGACTTCGAGCTGATATTTTTGGACACATATAGACTCTATGACACTTTAGAAACTTATAACTCTATGATAGTTTTGATGAAAACCCCTTGATGGATCAAAAAAGCTTTAAATATTATTTTTTAGACTTGAAACTGAGCTATCTTTATCTGATGTTTCCCCTAGTAACAAATGTACATCTTTGAATTCTAAAAAATAGTATTTCAAGCCTTTTTGGATCTAGCAAGGGGTTTGATCAAAACTCATTGATGAACCTAAATAGCTCCAATCGGATCCATTTAAGTGTTATAAGTTTATGAAGTGCTCTATATGTGCCTAAAAATATCAGCTAGCAATTATTAACAGTAGTAATCGGAAGGTTTTCAAAGTTTATGAATTTAAGATAATTGGTACATATGCATAACTTATCATAGAGATATCAGAATTAGATATGAACACTATCAATACCTTCACTGTACTACCCTCTTCCATTACATGTCAACTTTTTAAAAATCCAAATCCCCTAAACCCATCAATGAGTTTCAGTGAAAACTCATTGATGGTCATAAAGAACTTCGATCGGAACTATTCCAACTCTTATAAATTTCTATAATACTCAGGATTTCAAATATGATATTTTTTACTATTTAAAAAAAATCATAATTTAATATACAAGTTATCAGCACCAAAGTGGTGCTAGTCTCAAAAGACTAGCACCAAGGTGATGCTGGATTAAAAGACTAGCACCATTTGTTGTTGATCAAAAAAGTCAGCACCAAGGTGCTTGGTCCTAGTCTTTTGTGGTGCTGGTTTCAAAAGACCAGCACTTGAGACCAACACCACTTGGTGCTGGTCTTAAAAGACCAATACCATTTTAGTATTGGTCTTTTTGTGTGTTAAAATATATATCTTAAAAAAATAGTATATTTAAAATCCTGAGTACTGTAAAAATCTATAGGAGTTAGAATGAGTCCGATAGAAGTTTTTTAGGATCATCAATGAGTTTTCACTGAAATCCATTGATGGGCTTAGGGGATTTGAATTTTTGAAAAGTTGACATATAATGGAAGAGGGATGTCAGAACTTTCATAATTTAAAAAAACAACATAATTAAATATACCAGTCATCAACACCATTTGCTGCTAGTCAAAAAAGTCAGCACCAAGGTGCTTGATGCTGGTCTTTTGAAACTAGTACCACCTTGGTGTTGATTTCAAAAACTAGTTGATGCTAATTTCAAAAAACTAGCACCATCTTGGTGTTGGTTTCAAAAACGAGTTGGTGCTGGTTTTAAAAACTAGCATGAGACCAGCACCAAAGTGTTGGTGCTTTAGTGCTGGTTTTTTGAGACCAGCACTAAAGTGGTGTTGGACCAGCACCACCTTAGTGCTGGTCTCAAAAGACCACCACTAAGGTATCGGTGCTGGTGGTGCTGGTCTTTTAAGACCAGCATCATTTTGGTATTGGTCTTTTGGTGTATTAAAATATAATATTTAAAAAAATAGTAAAGAATATCATATTTGAAATTCTGAGCATGGTAGAAATTTATAGGAGTTGGAATGGTTCCGATCAAAGTTTTTTAGGACCATCAATAAGTTTTCACCGAGACCCATTGATAGGCTTAGAGGATTTATATTTTTGAAAAGTTAATATGCAATGGAAGATGGTAATACATGTTAAGGGGATTGAGAATACAATCAAAGTCTCACATTGGTAAGATATGAAAAAGATCATATGCTTATAAGATGAAAAGATATATTCATTGGAATGAGACCTTTTGAGTAAAGCCCAAAAATAAAACCATGAGGGCTTAGGCCTAAAGTGGACAATATCATATCATTGTGGAGATGTGTGAATCTTATAGGCACTGACGATTGATATTAGAGTCATGGTCCATGTTAAGTCATACACCTCGAATGAAGGAAGTGGAGCTCCCATGTTTGGATCAAGAGAATCAGACACTAGGCAGGGAGTTCAACTGGGTCAGGAGGACTAGACAGTTGACAGGAAGACCTGGTGGGTTGAGGATCAAACATCAAGCAGAGGAAGTCCTTCGAGAAAGGATAGACTTCAGGGAGAGCCCAATTTAGTCCTTTGTTTGAGGGGGGAATTGTTGGGAGTATTGAGAATACAATCAAAGTTTCACATTGGTAAGACATGAAAAATATCATGTGCTTATAAGATGAAAAGATATCTCCATTAGAATGAGACCTTTTGGGTAAAGCTCAAAAATAAAACCATGAGGGTTTAAGCCCAAAGTGGACAATATCATACCAGTATGGAGATATGTGAATCTTATAGGCACTAACAATACAGTGAAGGTATTGATGGTATCCATATCTAGTTCTAACATCCCTATGATAAGTTATGCATATGTGACAATTATTTTAAAATCATAAACTTTGAAAACCTTCTGATCACTACTATTAATAATTGGGAGCTGATATTTTTGGGCACATATATACTCTATGCAACTTCAGAAACTTATAACACTTAGAATGGATCTGATTGGAGTTTTTTAGGTTCATTAATGAGTTTTGATTGAAACCCCTTGATAGATCCGAAATGACTTTAAAAACTATTTTTTAAATTCAAACATGTACATTTGTTATTAGGGGAAACATCATATAAAGAGCTTAGTTTTAAGTTTAAAAATAGTATTTAAAGTCTTTTCAGATCCAATAAGGGATTTTCATTAAAACTCATTGATAGACCTAAATAGCTCTAATCTGATTCATTCCAAGTGTTATAGGTTTATGAAGTGTCATAAAGTCTATATGTGCCTAAAAATATCAGCTCAAAGTCATTAACAGTAGTAATCAGAAGGTTTTCAAAGTTTATACTTTAAGCCAATTAGCATATATACATAACTTATCGTAGGGATGTCAGAATTAGACATAGACATCATCAATACTTTTACTGTACTACCGTCTTCCATTATATGTCAACTTTTAAAAAATTTAAATCCCCTAAGGTCATCAATGGGTTTTAGTGAAAACTCATTAATGGTTTAAAAAACTTTGATCAGACTCATTCTAACTCCTATAGATTTCTACAGTATTCGAGATTTTAAATATATTATTCTTTACTATTTTTTTTTTATAAAAATATTATATTTTAATATACCAAAAGATCAATACTAAAATGGTGCTAGTCTTAAAAGACTAGCACCAAAAGCACTAACACCAGCACCAGCACCACCTTGGTGTTGATCTCAAAAGACTAGAACCAACACCTTGTGCTAGTCTTTTAAGACTGACACCTTGGTGCTGATTTTTTTAGACCAGCACTACAGCAGCGAATCCAGACTGAAATTTGAACGAGTGCTCAATGTAATGTATAAAAAAAATTCTTGCCATTAAATTTAAATGGATACCTAGCCACCTAGAGGAAGATGGTACTTTCGCACACCCTCGCCCCCCTTCTCTTTGCCACTGAGCACTAGGATAATGCTGATCTGGTGTTGATTTTTGAGACCAGAATAGGTACTATTCTGGTATTGGTTTTTTTAGATCATCACCACTTTAGTGTTGGTTTTTATGGGTTGAAAAAAATAATTTAAGTTGAAAGAGAAAAATTACATACAGAGGAGAAAGAAAAAAAAAATGTAATTTTAATATGGGAGTAAAATGAAAATGAAGAGTGGCCTTTAAAAATTATAAAAGTCTGACGTACCTTCCTTTTAAGCATTGACAAATTTTATGGGATAACTTACCGAATTTTCTTAAATGCCGTCGTCTTTTTCTATTCATATTTTTTTTCCCCACCGTACTACTGTAAAGTTAAATAGCTCGGGCAAGTGGGAGCAAAAATTTACCGATGAGAATCACGCGAAGGGAAGCAACGTGAAAGAGCGTGGAAGGAAGCCTTCACACATACATGGTCCAATAAACAATTATAAAATCAAATGATATTTGTTTTCATTGAATTTCCTAATTACGTTGTGCGAACGGCAAACTGTATGTTTTCTAAGATTAACTATTGCATTTTGGCTATTTTAATGGATTAACGTGGCGAGAGAGACAACGTTGATTACGAGAATAACTCTAGGATGCATTTGATTTATATTATTCTGTATAATCTTAATTGTATAATTATCAGATAATCATATAATTAAAATTGTAAAAAAATAAAATATAACTCAATGCTAAATAATATAATAAAAATTTCTTAAATTTTTTTCTGTTTTGTTAACTACGAAATTGAAAAGCTTACTTTTTTTTTTTTTAAATAATATGATTTCGAATTATATATTTTATTTGTTGACGTGATCAATATATTCCATTATATGAAAATTACTTAATATATAATATAATTTTAAATAGATAATTAAAATTATCAATAATAATCTTAAATCAAAGGCACATTTTCAATACATTTATATTCATTACTAATAGAATAAGAGCTGGAGGGATAAACTCAAATATCAGAAATAAAAATAACATTTTCTTAGGGTCGTAAATTTAAATCAAATTTGGACTCGTAAAAAAAAATTAAGCTAAAACAATATAAAACTCGAAAGCTGTGGACTCGGGGAGCCTATTGTCCACGTGACTTTTTTGAATATCCGGCTTACGTGAACGATGGCACGAGCCGAATCGTGTGGACGTCGATCGGATTGGGGGAGATCGACTCCGCCCTCCCACGGCAGGTTTCGCTTTTTTTCCTCTGTATCCCTCCCTCAGCAAAAGCCACCACTCGCTTCCCAACCCTTTCTCCGATCTCCTCGGCCATGAACTGCTTGAGCTCCACGGCTAGCTGCTTTGCCGGGCGCTTCTTCAAGCGCCACCACCTCTCCCCTACTCTGTCCTCCCCTGGCGCTCGTTCTGTGGCCGTCGCGGCCATGTCTCCCAAGTTAGAGCATCTGCGATGCGAGCTGGATGCAGTTTCCGTGGTGACGAAAGAGTGCTCCGAGGAGGAGACCATTTCGGAGCAGGATGTCGCCGCGCCGCCTCCCAAGGAAGAGAATAGGATCTCCGGGATCCACGTGCCCAGGCAGAAGTACATCTCCGTCAACAAGGTCGATCTCCTTGATGCCATTCTTTCCATGTTCCGGACGAAGAAGGAAATCGAGGAGTTCAAGCGCTTGGCCATGTAAGCTTTCTTGCGACAGGCATCTTGGTTAGTTGCTACTTATGATCCTATAATAGATTATAGAAGTTTATCAATTGTATAAGTTGGTTCTAGATATTAATCGGCTATTCAGCAGGCGGTTAATATTACTTGCAGCACTGCCATTGGCTGAGTCTGGGATACTAGAATTTCTATGTTTGCGCATCTACTTGTTTCTCAGTTCTTGGAAGTAGATTTAAAATTTAATTGGTGATGCTTATTTGAGTCTTAAGTTTATGATTTTGGAAGATGTAATGCTGACTATAGAATCAACAAAGTTAGACCTTTGTTTTATGTTCTTTACCAATCATCTTTTTCTGCTCGATTCTCCTTTTATCAAAAATACATAGCGTTCACACTTCAAGATACATTTTGCTTCATAGACCTTGTAATAGTCTTGCAGATTAAATTTATAGCTTTCAAACTTTAAGTCCCTTTCATTTGCTTGATTGTTGCTAATTTGCAAAGTCTCGTCTTGTTTAGATTTGTTGAATTCCTTTGTTTCCCTATTAATTTTCAATATCACTGCCCATTTATATATTATCTTATTTGTTCCCCATATCTTCAGGTGCTTGGACTCTATCCTTTATGCTGAACATAAAGCTATGCTTGAGGAGATGAGGGCTTGTTACTCAGGTGCTTCTTCACAAAATAAGCATTCATATGAGGGCTCTTGCTCTTCAATCAAAGCGGAGGATGCATCTAAAAAGAAAAATGCTCCTTCTGAGTTTTCTGGTCATAAGGGAGCAAATGGTTCCAGAAATGATGAAATTGGTAAATGGTTATATCTTAGTGACAGCTTGGACTTGTGGAAACTATTTGGACAATCTGCTGTGGTCTCTTTTCCTGAGTCACGGTTAGTTTTCTGTCTTCTTGAGTCAAGTTCAGTTACATTTTTTTGTCTTACATTTACAGTATACAACACAATTGAAATAATGGTGTTCTCAGATTCTGGAGAGTGCATTTTTTTTTTTAATTTTTTGGAAGAAGTTTGAAGTACATATTGGGAGGAGTAATTTGAATAACACTTAAGAGGTTACAGCGCAAATTCTCAATCACCCATTGCTGTTATTTGATTAGTATACTTCCCTGTTTTATTGCTATTCGGTTGCACACATGACAGTTTCAACTATGCATGTTCTAGTAGCATTCTTTGTAACTTATGTTTATATTGCTTAAACCATACCTGTATCTAGAGTTTTGAAGAACCAGACTTTACTCCTAATTACTTTACAATTTGTTATGAAATGCAGAGCTACCATCGCAAAAAAATTCCAGTGCTCTTTTATGAAACTTCTTCGAGATGCTCAATTTGAAGAATTATCAATAGAAGATTTACTATTGGCTGATGCATTAAACACTGACTATCTATTGAGGCTTCCAATATTTGTTGACTGGAAGAAAACATTTGATTCAAATGCTATAATATTCAGGTGAGGTTCTTAATCCTATTCTTGGCCATTATAAAAATTGTCTTTACTCCTCTTTAGCGGTACATCTAAATGGCCTATAGACTGCTAATGAAATCACCTTATACAGAATTCAATGGAAAATGGAATGACAAAAGCTATCTATTAGACCAAGAATAATCATGATACATGGTGTGTTATTGTAGTCCTCTTGACCATGATAATCAAGTTATGGGTGTATTTTAGTGTTTATATTATTTATATCCTAACAAGCAGCTATTTAGTGTATTGTTCAGACTAAATTAATTGTTTTTTTAATAGATATCAAATTTGATATCTTTTTCATGGGTAGGACCATCTTTACTATTTTTTGGATTAGTTGTAAAAATACACTGAAATTTTAGTTGGATTAGTTGGCTAGCCAAAATTGTAGAGCCAAACTTATGATGCTTGATGAGTGACATGGTGTCTTTGAATTAGTTTCATCTTTCCATTATCCTTCTGCTTCACTTTAGGCGTGGATATGCAACTGAGAGGCAGCAGGGATTACTTATAGTTGAAAAACTAGATTATTTGCAATCAAAGCTCTTGGATTCAATTTTCTCTAGTCTATCAAAACCAATGAAGCAAATTGGAAGATGGATTAATGAGGTTAGTTAATTTTTGGTTCTTTATTAGTTCTTTGTTGTTCTAGTTTATCATTGATTTGACTAGTCATAATGAGTCTTTGATGTTTGTTTGGCTTTGACATTAATGCTTGCAATTCATTGAAGAAGCTCAATCCTATATATATATTTTCAATTTCCTTTTCAGAGAACTTGTTTTCCCCTCAGTCTTAGTATGTGAATGACGATGATAATTATGCTCAGTCCTTTTGATTGCATGACTTTTACATAAGCATTGGTAGATATCACTTTTGTGAACAAAAGTTCAATATTTACTCTTGGTCCTACAAAAAATTAAGTTGCTTTGAAAAATGTGTTTATATGTCTTAGGGTTGTTGGATTTGATTTCCTAATTCGATGGGCTTATATTTTTACGTAACATGTCCGATTGTGCCATGTTGGGTAAAACCCGATTAAGTGATCTGATTAATCGATTTGCGGGTTTTAAATTATTGGATGTGGATTTTATGTATAGAACTCGTTAATCTAGATCCGTTATTGGTGATGGACCGATAATGGATCCGGCCCGGTATATATAGAGTACATGATCCTTGTAGAGCTGAACACTCTGATAGATTTCCATGCATCCTATCAGTGAGGAGAGATTCGACGGCGTCACCCTAGTACCATATGAAAGATCCATCAATTGCTTCTTTGTCTTTGGATTTGATAGACAATGCCAATGCGATGGGTATTCTGCTGCTGTCAGGTTCCTTTTATGCTTATTTCCATTTTTTAATGATTTTGTTAGCTGTAAAATCTCAATAAAACTAGATCCTATGCATGAATCAACTTGTATTCTTTTCGATTTCTTGAATACATGTTGAAGATTCGGGATCCCATCAAGGGTAACTTTAATTAACCTTTTTACAAAGTTTTATAATCTGACTTATGACTTTCTCTGTAATATTATTATTATCTATTGTATTACAAGTTGGTCGTGGAAGGTCCTTCCGCAGCTACTAAAAAACCTTTTATTTATCCAGGACTTGAACATTTACTATAAATATTCAATGAAGTTCCTCAACATCCTAAATTCTATCAGATCTTGCAATAGGGATGCCGTAGAAACTTGCACATATCATTTAAATATGCAAGTTTGATGACAATAACTTCCATTATACTGAATCAAATAATGAAAAAGCAGATATCCACATCAGATGACGGACGTGAAAACCAGCATTTTGTTAGGAGAATAGTGATAGTGATTTCTGGAATCTATTTTTTGGAATTTGTTCTAACTGCAATTTTGAAATACTGAACAAATTGTGTGGGGATCTGATGAGATCTCTGTTGGCCTATGATTTGAAAAAAAAAATCAAAATCCATTCTTTTACCTTTATTCTTTCTGGTTATTGTTCTTTATCATTTCTCATTTGTGCCTGCAACCTTTGATACTGTTAGTGCAAGCCTGTGATTGTGGTGCCCACTTCTGCTTGCATCTTTAGCATATCTAAGTCCAACTATACATGAGATTGAGTGATTATGTTTCTTTTGGAGAGCAGAACTATAACTCACTTAAGACTTGTTTTGGTTATTTTTCCTTGATCCTATTCTGCATGGTAGGCTACCATCTCGAAGTGAAGGGATGTTGTGATTATTCCCACGCAATTAAAGTGTAGTTAGTAATAAAACAAGTGAAAATAAGTCAAGATAATAGGGATATTTTGAAACAACCAAGTGTGAGTGATAAATGTAGATTAATGAATTCTACTTGATATAAATAAAAAATTATTTATATGATATAAGTGCATAATCTATTTAGCCTGCCTCATGCAGGTATCACAGTTTGTGTTGTTCCTAATTGAATGACATGGTATGATACCATCTTAAAGTGAATGGACAATATACCCTTCCAGCTATGGGTTTGATTTCTTCCTATTAAGACAGAAATTCCTATTATAAGTGGTTTCACCTATTCTTCTAGTCCACTTACACACACCTTTAATTTATAGTAAAAATGCTAAATCAGGTATAGACTCAAATTTAATTTCATCGATGGCTTGTAAGCTTATGCAATGGGAATGGTGTTAGCATACTAATGAATCCTAGTACTCTAGTTTGAATTAATTTGTAGTGCTTCATGTATCAAAGTGTTACACCAATGGTCTCACTTACTTCCTTGCTTGGCATGGTTAATCTTATATTAAGAGGGATTTTGCCTTCCACTTACAAAACCTCAAGATATTTATATAAATTTTTGAAGTTTTTTATATGGATTCGTAGGTAGGTAGAAGATATGGTAGTTATCAATGCTTGTAATCTCGATTGGGGCATGCTTGATGCTAGTGGGCGTACGAAACCTTAGAAAAAGGAAAGGGAAAAAATGGAGTAAGAGGGAAAGGGAGGATTTGCAATGGAAATTGCCGAAGCTTTGCTTCGTCAATGATAGACCATGAGTTGATCATGAAACACCTCTTCTCTATCTGTGACTCTTAGATGGATGAAGCAACTTTGCTAGGTGTGATTGTCTCACCTATAATGTTTTGGTCCCAAAATACCTCCATGGAAGCTTTGTTGACCTTTGAAATACCTTACAACCTCTATGAAAGCTTTGCAGATCTCCAAAACACCTCACAATGTTTGTCGAAGCTTCACAAACATCCAAAACACCTCACAATCTTTCAAAATACCTCACTACTTATGTCAGCTTTCCTGACCTTTGAAAGACCTTGCAACTTCGGCGGAAACTTTGCTGCATGCGATGTTATGCTCCAATACTAAATACATGGCATTGTCACTGACTCACGTTTGGAATATTTCATCTTGATCAACCATCTTACCTTGCCTCATGGAAATTTCACTAACCTCAAAGAAGCTTTGCCAACCTTCTAGGAATACTTCAGTTGTAGTCAATGTAATGTTCCAGTTGTCTTGGGTAGTTCCATGTGTAGGTTGGCAAAATGAGAAGTTCTACCCATGTTGACCAATATAGAAAGAGATCTTAATTACGGTTGGTACCTAACTACTTGTTTTTGTTTTTTAAAGGAAAAAAGCAGAATAAAATTTTGAAGTAATTTTCTATTGCAAATTTAGGGAGTTTCTGGTCTTCAAATTTGCTGAAAAAATTGGTAATTGCTTTGTTTATGTTCACTCTCCATGATTAATTTAAATAGTCTAGTTTGTTCTCATGCAAGTACTGCTCTTTGTAATTTTAAGCTTCCTGTTCATATCTTTTATAGTTGACAACAGGATTTGAAAGATTCTCATGAGGCACAAAGTGTTCAAATATGGATGGAGAAAGTGAAGAGTTGGTTGAGGGAGAAATATACTCGTGAAAGAACATTGTCTTTTGGAGAAAGCACATCGAGAGACCAAGCAGAAATTGACCAGATAGAAGACGGTGATCTTCCAGTTTGGCTTGCTGCACAAAAGGCAGTCTCTCTTTACAAAGGGCTCTTATCACCCATTGGACCTCGTGGAAGACTTATAAGAAGGTTACTTGCTTGGGTTGGAGTAATTTCTTCACCACCAGAAGTATCAGTTGAGTTTGAGAATGAAGTATACCCAGATATCTATTTGAGGTTAGTGCTGGTAGATTTTCAACTCTGATGGTCCACGCTAGTCTATTTTGCTGACCTGCATTGCATGTTTGAATTTGATGGATGCAAGCATAATCATATTTCCCCTAATGACCGAAGTACCTAAAGCCAATGAAATAAATATATATTGTAAAAAAAAATGACGTATTCTCCAACTTGGTACATTCTATAAGCAGTAAGGAATGCAATTAATATGCCTCTTTATTTCATATACATTAATTAGATGTGCTTCTATGCTTGACTGCCTGTGCTGATAATTCCTTCAAATTCTTGTTTAATATTTATAATTCTAGTTTACTTCTACTACTGGTTTGAGAATGGTCGAGAGTTTCATCTGTAATTATTTCTAATATAACCATTTCTTCTTGAGAACATTCACGAGTCTGGAAGCAATCATTTTGAAAATATTCTTGTTACTGTCAAACACAATTTTCTTATGCATTATAGTGATTGTCATATTTGATGCATCTTCATCCTCTTCAGTTATCTCTTTGACAATGTTATTTGCAGAATAAAGGGATTAACAAAATAGGGTATGATAAAAATGCATTATGGAAATAATAAAAATAAATATTTTGTACCATTGCACATATTTTTTACCAGTCATAGCAACTAAAGACAGTGAGCATTTCATAACAATTCTAAAGAAGTCAAAGAAAAAACTGGTTATAATGCAATTTTTTTTCTTGTTTGCAATACAGTTGTAGGTTTTTGAGTGACTTTTTTGTCAGTCAAATATAGTTTTTGATACAATCATGTGCTTTAACATTTTATAGTTGTCTAACTTGTGTTCTCATTACACTATACCATTGATGCAAAAGGTGATAATGCTCACCTCATTACACTATACCATTGTACCTAATGTTTTTAGTTAGATTAATCATAATCTAGCCTGGGCACCAATTCTGTGGTTCAATTAATCCGACTAGTTTAACCCGACAAATAGAGAATTCAAAAGGAAAATGTAAAAAATTCATAAAATTAGTGGATTTGGCCAATGAATCAGGGACTGGGATTTGTCATTTGCTCTAGGCTAGTTAAAATAATTTCTTGCATTTTAATAAGTCTGGAACTTATCGTTGACCATGTCAAGTATAAAATTTTGCTATGAGTCTTTGTTCTATTGATCAACCTAAAATTTCTGTTATTGTTTTGTATTACTCTTATGTATAATGCAAAATCTTGTATCAGGATTGTTTTTTACTACTCTTTATATTTTCCATTCATACTAATTTTTTATTATACACGTTAACATTTTTGTTATTCATCTTGCTGCTTGTTGTGTCCTTTAGAAGTCTATACAATTAATTAATGATATATATACATATTATTTTTTCCTTTTCAGGCCAAACTTCCTTCCAAGGATAACTCTTAGCAACTTATGGGAACCTGCTACATGGGAATCATGTGGTTGTAATAGTTGGAGAGTTTTAAAAACTGCAGCTTATATTCTATTCTCAAAATCAACCCTTCAGGCATGTATATTCTATACCATTAAATCAAATGCACTTTATTTTTAAACACATTTCTAATCTATAACATAATTTACTTGTCTAACTTGCTGCTTTGACAAGTTGATGAATAAACAAAAACTAGCATTATTTCGGGTGTACAAACTTCTCTTGCCAGCATAACCATTTGAGAAAATGCTGCTTCTAAAGCTAGTATTTACCTGCATCAATTCCCTTATTAGGATCTCTTGGTCAATAAGAAGAAAATGCTCTACCGAACCTATTAGGATCTGTAGTTAAAAAAATGGCATCGGAAAAGGTTAATTTATTTTGGGTTGTGAATATGTACAGAATAGTGTTCTTTTCCTCAAAAATTCTAATGCATATTAGACATTTGTTTATGTGATGTTTCAAATTTTCTAATTCCTATCAGGAACCTGCATTTCAAGAACTGGTTCTCCTTTATGCTGACAAAGGAAGTCAAACTGAAAATGAAGATCTAGGAGAAGTAAATCCTGTTCAATTAAAGATATACAAGAACATACCAATTCCTGATCTTCCGGTAAACATGTTATGATTGGGACTTGGTGTTATACATTTTTTTGAGGATATGCAGCTTGCACATATGCTTCCATTTGCAGGTTCTTTGGAAGACAAGCTTATATATAATCTAAATACTGTGACTGTAGGTTATTTTTCCCCACAAGAAGTTGTCCTTCCGTATCCTTGATACAGTATGTATACACATTTAACAACTTACTATCGTAAATTGATTCATGAATATATTACACACATAATCATGGTTGTCCTTGAGGTTGAATCCTATCGGTATCATAATTGCCTACTCCCCAGCAACTTGAAATTTGTGTATGTATTGTATTTTAGCTAAATGATAGAGGACAGTTTTGACAATTTATTTATTAGTGTTAGGACCACCGGATCAAATGATTTTCAATATATTTACATTTGTACTATATGAAATTACCAATCATATTCAAGATTAACTAGCAGGTATCACTTGTAACAGTTAGAGATTTTCCCAAAACCTCTCATTTGAATGAATGGGTTAATCCATTTTCTTCTACTATCCATGCCAGCTTAAGATAAAGGCTCCACACTGTATTTGTTGAAGCATGATTGACCAAAAAAGGGAAATATAACTATATAACTAGATTTGTCAATTTTTCTATCAATTGACATCTTTCTAACTATGTTGTATCATGAACAATATTTCATTTTCTACTCAGGTACGCTTGGATGTTGCAAGCTTAGTTGGGTTGCTGGCATACTTCATTAACTACAAATTTGAGAACATTGCCTCTTCTCCGTACGTATGTGATATCTTTCTACTTCTGTTTACACTTGGAAAAGCAACCCTGTGTTTTAGTTACCTTGCTAGGGATTTGGTATCGACATTATATAGTGTTGCATCATCAATTTAGAAACAGAATATAAAAAAAGCCTCTAGCAGTATTGAGATGCTAGATATCATCTACTGCTTCCCATTCTGGACATTTATTTGGTTCACAGAATTCCAGTGAGGGTACACTTGTTTTTCAAATTGGCAAGCCAATAGATATAAGTTATAACCAAACATTACTAAAATTTACATGCATTCCAAATACCGAGGATTTAGGATATGACATTTGGGTTCTAGGTGTCTTCTTGATTTATCCCTTGCTGCTATACTCCAGAAATTCTGGTTGCAGGGTGACTTTTGCAGCACCTCATTAAGGATATTGGTGAGAATTCAGCCATAAGTGAGCAAACATCTTGCGAGGGATGTATCTAATACTTGGGGTTGAGTTACCAATTTTAAATCTCAATCATGAGCAAGCAGAGTATATCCAAGTAAATGCTAAAAGAAGAAATGGAACAATCAAAGACAGAATTAATGAATTCAAGGAATCTTTAATATTACCTAAAGCAACTTTATTCTTTTCTCCAAATCCTCTAGTGGCTCAATAGTTCCTCGTTACTTGTATGATTTAATTTACACGCATGATTCTCCACTATGGCAATGTAACTTAAACAAGAATTATGATGACCAGAAATCAAAATGACACAGTTGAGATCACACTTTTTTTTCTGTGCAATTTACATTGTAGCAAGTTTAGGTTCAAAAATCTGCAATAGAAAGAAAATGTCCATTAGTACTTGCAGATTATGTATTGGTCCTTGTGTCTTCTTGCATCTCAAAGGCTGGTAGTAGTAATATAATATCCCAGATGGATGGATGAAAATAATTTCAGTTAACAAATAATTGTTTAAGTTAATCTCTGCATGCTGCTGATTATACCTTCTACACAAAGTCTACTACTATTGGTATTACAACCACTTGCATTCAGTTTTTCTTTATGCAAAAACAGGTCTGCTGTTTTCCTTGATGTCATTGCCATCACTGCACTTATAATCTATGTAACCCGTGTAGTGCTAGGTTACAAACAGACCACGGACCGGTATCAGGTAAGTTCACTCCCTATATTAGATGCTGCTGTAGTAAATATTATTTAAATTTATTTTTTTGTATTTATATTTCAATCAAACATGAATTTGTGCTATTGTGTTTTCTTTTGTGCTTTGTTCATATATGGATTGTGTGTGTGTGTGTGTGTATCTTTTTTTAGTAAAAAAAAACTAGATAGTTATTCAGTGTTACTCTGAGAAAGGTCTTTTAGACATGCTTCCCAACTTCCAATACCAAAATATGAAATGTAGTTGCAGTTCATCTTGTTTACTTGCTATTTTCCTATCTGCTCTCAACAAATATAATAGACTTTAAAAGATGTGACCCAAAGTTCGTGTCTGAAATGGACAAAGAGGGAGTAATTGAAGAGTCCAAAAATGAGAAAAACAAGAAAGGATACTTTCTTCTACTTCAATTGGTTTGGAACCATGAGTTGTGCAGAATTCAACAATGGCACGCAAATGAAAGACGAATCATTCTATATTTACTTTAGCCATTATCAGCAATTTCACATAGAAGGATTTGCAAGTCACTAGTCAAAACCCCTAATTCGTAAAGATGACAATAAAGTTGTAGGAAATCATCTGCTTTTTGAAATAGGGCATGCAGAAACATTTCTGCATTTCATCACTATTTATTTTTTCTCTCTCTTTCTTTCAAAACTAGATTATGAAATAGAGTTTGGCTGGGTTTTTATGTTTAAGAAAAGCAAACATGGATCATGGAATATTGTGTTGACTAATTTATCCCTATTTTCTGACATTGTTCCTAGAGTCATCTTCCTTAGGAATTTTCTACTAGGGTGAAATTATGCTCTTCCTGCTGCTCATGTGATAAATGATTATGTTCGACACATTATTCAATATTTCAAAGTATACTAGATCCCTAATTCTTTGTCATGTATTCCTTATTCTTGGCTTCTTTTTTCTCTCACCCTAATTTTTTTTTTAATGTTAAACTTTTCTTATAAATTAATTTGACAATTGGTAAGAGGTGAGATAACCTTTTGAAAATTACTAGACAATTCACTTTCCATATTCATTGACTAAAAAATGAGGTTGTGATTCCAATAATTTGATAACATACAATGATTACTAAAAGGGCAGTCCGGTGCACGAAGCTTCCGCCATGTAGGGTCCCGGAGAAGTATCCATTGTACACAATCTTACCTTGCTTTTTTTACAAGAGGTTGTTTTCAGGATTTGAACCCGTGACCACAAGAGACTGTATAATATACAATGATTACTATTTTTGTTATTTTTATAAAATACAAATTTCAAAATCAGGAAAAATCCTGATTACTTTTCCTGTTTTGTCTTTTTGACAAAGATATCTTCCAGAAGAACTGAATGCATATATTTGTTTCAGCTGCTGGTTAATAGAACTCTTTATGAGAAAACTTTAGCAAGTGGATTTGGTTCAGTTCACTTTCTTCTTGATGCTTCTGAACAACAACAAGTAAGGAAAAAGTTCTCGCTTGAAGTATTCTTCTCATGCCTTGCCCTTATAATTTAGTATATCATGCAGTTCAAGGAAGCAATTCTGGTTTATTCAATTATTCTCCATCCTGAAATATATCAGGTACATTGACTAAAGTAGCATTCACCAAAAATCTTGAGCTGTTACTAAGGACTTTGCATTTCTTTTATTTTAATTTTCTTACGCTTATGTGCAGTTTTTTATGGTAAAAATCTAAAAGGATGGATGATGTAAAGGAAGATTAGTACCATTTCTTGATTTTTATTTGAACTATAAAAGAAATTGATTATTAATCTGTATCTTCATTACTAAGGAAGTGATGCCTTAGTTCAAAGATCTTTGTGTTTAATATGGACTAGAAGGTGCAAAGTTTGATTGGGTCATAGATAGCATGTAATTTTTCTTATTACTCGATTCAGTCCTCTGTAGTGAATGTTCAGAAACTCTGCCACTGATTTCTTCTTGGTATAAAAAAAGACTATATTCAGTTGTTTATTTTATCTGTGTCTTTTATTTATTTATCTGTAGCTTTTATTTATTGTTGTCTGAAAAAGTGGTGTTGACATTTTCTTAAATTTTTAGTTCTTGAATCTTAGAAGTTTCAGGATCTTAGAAATATATAACTGAATTTATGATTCATGATACAGGTATCGTGTCGTAAAAAGATCAGAGAGTCCTGTGAAAAATTTATTTATGATAGATTCAGAGAAAAGGTATAAGAGAAATTATTAATATTTCTGAGATGTGCATAACTTTAAAAATATATATTTACTTTATGCAGGTTGAAATGCCTGTTGACAAGGCTGTGGAGACCCTGACAAGGTTGGGTCTCTTATCTGAAATTCTTGTGGAAGGGAAGATTATACTAAAAGTTCTTCCCAGTTCAGATGCCTTTGAGACCCTAAGAGATCGCTGGATTGGCTTGTTAGCATAGAAGACGTGCCTATTTTTCTCAATACTACTGGAAATGGTTTTGCTGACCATGATAGAAATACTCCCATTATTCAAGTGCTTCATTCTGTTGAAATATTTTCACAACATGACATACATATGTTATCAGCATGATGATGCTTATATATCCATTCTGCAAAGATAAATGGATCTCAATGCAGGCATTCACTTAAGATCGTCAATGCATAACCAAGATTGCATAGTTGAGTATGTACTTGGAAGATGCTGCACTAGCTGCTGCAAAGGAAACTAGATTGACGGTCACAATGACCTTGCAGATATTAATTGTATTCTCATTGGCTTGTTATGATATGCTTCAAGTTTCAAATTCAAGACTATTACCAACAAGCTGAGTCCTGCCGATATGAATCCTTACCAGATTATACATGTTTTTCTTCAAACAACCATGTGGTATGCTACCAGAAATTGCCCATCTTATTTGTTTACAAGCTTGAAGAGTGTAGGTATGTCATATTAATTAGTCTGTGTTGTGATTAGTCCAGTCACAATTGGTTTTTGACCTACATGTTTAGAATTGGTGGATTGAAGATATTAAAACGTATATTGATCATTTTCTCAAACTTTGCTTTAGAAGTGGCAAATGGGATGGTTGAGGATGAGTTTGTTCCTTCCTGATTTTGTAGTGGTTATAAAAATAGTATTTTCTTTCTCAGATAACTTTTCTTAGGGATCATTGTTCAGTATGTATGGCTCCCTTGCATCATATTATTTTATCCATCTTTTTTTCTTTTTGTTTTCTGTCAAGTCAATGCCTCTGCAGAATGTTAATTTTTTCCCCCCAAACATCGAATTGTATAAAATGAATGTTAGTAACCATGCTTGATCAATTCACAACAGTTAACAATGCTACCCAGAATGACTGAAATATAATACCATATAAAAAGCAACCACTGTGGAAGGAGACAAAAAAGTCTGCAGAAACTTGGAAATGAATTCAAAAAAGGGCTTGCCTTTCCTGACTCTGAAGCTGGAAACCCATAAGGAAGACAGGGTTAAGGTTCACTAATCCCTTCTTTTCCATGTCTAATATCATTTATCAGCTAGTATTTGCTTGATATAAGGTTTTATTTTACTATCTACTTAAAACCTAATTGCCATAGAACTTCATCAATTATGTATCCTGGCTCTGAAGCTGGAAAAGCTTTGAGTAAACACCGTTATCATCTGCAACTAAAGTTGAATGATCACCCATTTCAACCACTCTACCATTATCCATCACCACAATCGTGTCTGAATTGACCACAGTAGACAACCTATGTGCAACTGTTATCCTTGTGATTCTTCTTGATGCCTCCTTGTCTCTCCTCCACTTGCTGGATCCAAGAGCCTGCATGATGATTCTCTCAGTCTCAGCATCTAGTGCACTGGTAGCTTCATCCAACAGCAAAATCACTGGCCTCTTCAGCAGTGTTCTTGCAATGGCAATTCTCTGCTTTTGTCCACCAGAGATTTGACATCCTTTCTCCCCCACAACTGTGTCATACCCATTTGGCAAGCTGCAGATGAAGTCGTGGATGCTGGCCTCCATTGCAGCCTCCACAACCTCAGTCTCTGAAGCACCCTCACTTCCATAGAAGATGTTGTCTCTAATTGAGGAGCTGAAGAGAAGTGGCTCTTGTTGAACCAATCCTATTTGGTGCCTCAACCAGCGCAAGTTATACTCTTTTATGTCTTTATTGTCAACCAAAACCCTACCTTTGAAAGGATCATAGAACCTCAAGATCAGTGCCAAAACTGAGGACTTCCCGGCTCCACTAGGCCCAACAAGTGCCACATATGCTCCCGTTTCAATACTTAAGTTGAAATAATCTAGTACTAGCACTTCAGGTCTTGATGGGTAGCTAAAACTGATGCTTTCAAAGTCTATTCTGCCTGTGATTCCCTCAGAACTTATGGTCTCTGGCACATCTGGTGGAATTTCTGTTTTCCTATCTAGGATTTCAAATGCAGGTTTAAGTATGGTAATTGCAGAAATAACTGTTGGTATCAGTGTCCATAGCTCAGTGATAGATGGAACTGTGAGTGAGAAGATTTGGTATGATCTTATTCCATCCTCAAAGCTGGATTGATGCTTATCAACCAGGATTGTGGTGTACCACAAGGCAACTGCATGAGCAATGTTCCATAAACAAAGTGAGACACCTTGAATCACTCCATACTTGATGCTCTGTACCCTGCTAAGCCTCATTGGCTCCTCTAATGAAAGTTGTGCTTTCTTAAGCAGTTGTTCTTCGTAAACAAAGGAAGCTACAGTTCTTATATTGCTCACAGATTCTGATGCAAGAACCACAAGTTGCTGGTGAGCCAAGGCAAAGTCACCAGAGAAGCCTTTGGCAGACTTGGCTTGTATCAAACCACCGATGAAGTGGCAGGGCATTAGAGCCCAGGCTACTAGTCCCATCCTCCAGTTCACAATCATGCTCACAACTGTTGCTATTAGGATTGAGGAGATGCATTGCACAATCAAAGACATTCTGTCAGAGATGATGGTCTTGATCATGGAAGTGTCACTAACAATATGCATTGCAAGGAATCCTACACTGTTCTCAGGTTTCTCAAACCAAGCTACTTCATTTCGGAGTACAGCTGCAAAAATATAAAGGAACGTTGTTGAGAAGAAGGAACTTCTGATTTAGGTAAGTCATATTGGATTTTCTTTTTCTTTTCTATTTTTAATGGAATATTGTATTTCCTTTGTGACCTAGATTATTAAAATGAAGTGCTAGAAGTTCTAAACATGGTGCCACCACTAAATGTACTATATAGGATTCATGTCATTTCTGGAAATGCATTTTAATTTTCTTAAACCTAAAGTTTGAAGGGAAATCGAAAGGGAGCTTTGGTGCAATGGTAAAGTTACTGCCTTGTGACCTAGAGGTCATGAGTTTGAGTCATGAAAATAGTCTCTTGCAAAAAGTAGAGTAAGACTTTGTATAATAAATCTTATATGGCAGGAGCTTGGTGCACCGGATTGTCATTTTAAAATATAAAGTTTGAAGGGATAGGGACACATTTGCAAGCACAGATATTGTAGCACAACTAAGTCAAAATTGTTTTGCTTTTGGATACAGAATCTCCAAAGAACTATTCAGAAATTATAGTTCTTAACAAGAGTACCTTGTTAATTTGTTTGACTAATGCTTGAATGAAAAAGACATATTTCTTATGAATACTTTGCATAGAAAATCTGTCGATCATTGTTGTGCATTCTTTAGAAATATAACATATGATTAAACAGAGTCGGGTTCAACCATACAAGCGATATCAAATTATTTCAGTTATTTTCAAATAGTTTACCAATCAAAATTTTGACGTCCAAGGTGACCAAAAAGAGAACATGAAAAGGGAAGATGTAAAACATTCTAATACAATCAACTAAATTTCTTACCTGAAAATAGTGCTACTCTAAGATTTCCCATTGCTTTTTCACCAACCAAACCATAGTGATAGTGTTGCAATATGTGAGCAATTAACGTGAGAAGGCCAACAACAGTAAATATAATAGAATATTTGCCTACTTGCGTCTTTGCATCTTCCTTGTAGTATGCCACTCCAATTGTCATAATGTAAAACCCAAACAATGGTTTAGATATTCCAGAAAATGCTGCTCCAAGTGATCCCAAAGCTACCTTTGCAAACTCAAATTTGTTCAACCCATACCATATTCTTGAGAAACCAGCAGATCTGCTTTTTGTAATTTTCGTTCCTTTGGTTGGATTAGGATTGATTGGCTCGCTCTTTAACATCTCATTCACCTTATACTTTTGAGAAGATCTGTATTGAGTGATTTCTGGTTTCTCCTTAGTGTTAGTAGTTCCCCTGATTGCAAAAAAAGTAAATCAAAATATAATTACTGCTACCACATTTTTACCAAAATCATTGAAATCACGAAGTGTCAAAGAGAAGTCTTCTTATGTCAAGTTTTCAATTGCATCTTGGTCATGAGATCCTAAAAGAATGAAATCTTAATGAGACTACACGTTTCAGATTTATATTTTTTAATGTTTTTCCTCATAGTTAGCTTAGAGAAAATGAAAGCAGCAATCACAATAGAGTAGTCTTTTGTTTTTGGATAGACAACTTTTGCCTACCTTGAGATTGTGTCTTCTAATCCTGGCTTCATTCTATGCATAGTGAACAAGTTACTGTAGAAATTGCTGGTTTGCAGCAGCTCATTGTGGCTTCCACTTTGTGCTACTTTCCCATTTTCAATCACAACAATTGTATCTGAACTGGTTATTGTGGACGTTCTGTGTGCTATCTTAATCACAGTTTTTCCTTGCATGACTCTCCCCAATGCATCTTGAACCAGCTTCTCTGACTCCGAATCAAGTGCACTTGTAGCTTCATCTAGGAGAAGAATTGGAGATTTTTTCAAAATGGCTCTTGCTATTGCTATTCTTTGTTTCTGTCCACCTGAGAGTTGTACTCCCCTCTCTCCAACCTGAGCAAACATTTATTAGCGCTTAATCTTCAACAACATGAAAGCAAATTAATAAAACTCTCACCCAAGTTGAGTATTTTTCAGGAAGCAGGGAAATGAATGAGTCTGCATTGGCTTCTGATGCTGCTTTGATGATCTCTTGGTTAGTTGCTTCTGCATTCCCAACCCTCAAATTATCCTCTATGGTGCCTGAAAATAGTGCTGGTTCTTGTGGCACTGCTGCTACATTTCTTCTGAGGAACTTGAGGTCCAGCTCCTTGATATCATGGCCATTGATCAAAACCCGACCTGCAACTTTATTTCCAATCAGAAACCACAAATGTTATCGTTCATTAATTTCAATTCATTTGTGAAAAAAAACAGACCCGCCAATGGATCATAGAACCTTTGAACAAGAGACAGGATGGTGCTCTTCCCACACCCACTGCTGCCTACCAATGCATACACTTTCCCTGCTGCCATGCACAGTGAGAAGTCTTGAAGGACCAGCTTATCGGGTCGCGAAGGGTAAGCAAACGACACTTGCTCTAGCTCTATTACGCCAACAATTTTTTCCAGTGTTACTCCTTTTTTCTCACTGCTTATTCTTGGCTTCCTCTCAATCACCTGGAAAATCTCAGTTCCTCTAGCTCTTGCAGCATTAAAGATCTGGAAGTCTGGTGCAGCATAAGTTATTGATCTGTAAGTATTTCCACAAGAACAAAAAACTTTAAATTACTTTCAGAATGAGTAGCACAACAATTATTGATTATTTAGTTTATCTCATACATTGCTCCAAACAAAATGCTCATAATCGCAGCCAATGTCTCGCCTCCATTCGCTCTTCCTGCAGTGACGACTACTGCTCCAATCCAAACAACTAGTGCCCATGAGCAGAAGGTGACAGTTTGAAACAATCCCAAACCCAGTCCTTTAATTCCTGCCTCCTTTTTGCTCATAATGTACTGCTGCCTGATATTCTCAGTGAAATATTTTGTGGACAAGCTCTCTCCCACAAACGAAAACACCGTTCCAATATGTGATAAAGTCTGTAAATTCTCACATTTGTGGTAACCATGTGTCATTCTTTTCTTCCCTTCAATCTTTCAAGTATTTGACGCAATTTATTTATATTTACAAAATACCTGTTCTACGATAGATGTTGCTTCGGACAAATACATTGTTCTCAAGGATGACAAACTGTTCATCTTTTGAGTGTAAGTAGCTCCGATTGCGAGAATCATCGGCACCACCATCAACGACAGCAATGCTACTTCCCAGCAGCTGGCGAGGGCGATTACAACTCCAGCGAAATAAGTGGAGAAACAGGAGATGAAATGACCCAACTGCAACAACAAATAACTACAACGTGAACTCATTCTGAGTTCATCACAATTAGAGAAAAAAATTCATGTACCCATCGGAAGTATTTTCTGGTAATTTCAAAATCATTAAAATACAACATTGTTAATTCAATTAACAAAATGATGATATAATAATTATGTTAATGATAGTGGTTAGAAGGATTAAGAGTTTGATATTTTGAAACCATAATTTAAAAACTCGGAAGTGGTGAAATGAAAAATCTTCTTCCAATTATGTTTGTTTTTTAAAATAACTTACCTTCTCGCCGATAGCATCCTGTATGATGCTCATGTGGCTCGTGACACATAATATGGTCTTTGCAGTGGTGAGCTCAGTATCGAAAGCTTCGATATCTTGGTGAAGAATTGAATCGATGAAAGCTAATCTCATCCGTGCTAATTGTCTCTCGCTTGTGTACATCCAACACAATACTTCTATAATTATTGAATAAATAAATATTTCAGAGACTTTCTTAGTGTTTACTTGTCATATGCAATATGCTAACATACCAAGTATCCCCGCAGGAAGCGTAGCAATTGCCATATACCATACAAATGGTATCACCTACACAAACCAAATGAAGCCAGAAAAGCACTATCATGACTAAACAATCGACTAAAAGAGTTTCCTTCGAATCAAAGATGGTTAATAATAACAATTCTCGTCGTGGCACACGACTAACTAATTACCTTCTCTAGAGCTCTAACCATGGCTTCTTGGTTACCAATGTTGCTCCCAAAAGCCTCCAACGCTTTGCCGAGCAAGAGGTAGCCAATCGGTTGTGCCATGCCATGCACCACCGAGCCTGCCGTCCCTAGCCCCATCAAGACCCAATCCACTGTGTCAGCGTAGCTTAGAAGCCTTCCGAACGACACTGGTTTCGACTGCACCATCTTCTTCTCCAATTCAATTTCTTCCATCTCCTTGCTGTGCTTTCAAACAATGGCTACAACAGTGGTGACTACTGGAGGGAGCAATGGACGAGTTTTAAAAAGGAAGGAATACGGAATGTGCATGGAATATGCTAGTGAGATTTGGATTGCCTGCATGGAATCCATCTGAGATCGTTCTCAAGATTCATTGTTGTTGGCTTAACTAATTTGTTTTAATCGATTAATTCAGTACGAATTAATGTGTCAAGACAATCTTATACATATTTATTTATTTAGACTAGATTACGGATCGCATTGCTCGTCGTCTGACTTGTGTCACCCATGATGGAGTTGACTAGTCTCAATAATATCTTTTAATATAAAATTATACAAATTATTATTATTATTATTATATTATTTTTGAATTGTTTTGAACAAATCGTATTTAAAATAATCGAATTCACTTTTGATATTCTTTCATCAAACAAGTTGCGAAATTATATTTGTTAAAAATAAAAAAAATTGTCGAAAAAAAAGAAGAGAGAGATCAATTTAATAATTTACCCGCATAACGGACGGACGTTCTACGTCAATTCCAGATATCGAAGGGGTTTTGTGAAAATAAATTTAGTTGCAAGTCTCCATTTTCGCGTCCGTTTGTTGCTTCCGGTGATTCATCGTCCGGGGAAGGAGGAGGAAGGCGATTTACTGAGATTGCGATCTCATTCATGGCGGGGCGATACGACAGAAACCCTTACGAAGAGGAGGAGGATGTCAATCCTTTCGCGGTGAGTTGAACTCAGCCAACCTCTCGTTCTTCCTTAAATCCACTATGCTCTCTCTCTCTCTCTCACACACACACACACGCACGCACGCACAGCACACACATTTACCTCCGTTGGATTCGTCAATGCCTGGTTAACATTGCGTTCCTTTGCTAACATCTACACGCAAGACTGAATTTTTCGGAATAAGAACTACGGGACTCCGGAGATCTGGATTTCTAGGGTTGCTTTCGCGTTCTTCATTGTGGATTATTCGAAAGTCTTGTTTTTCTCCTCCCTCTATCTCTCGTGTTGCTTTTCGGACTTGTGCTGTCGATTGCTTTATTGAAATTTTTGGAACAGAGATGTCGATTTTTATGAGTAAGATCTCAAAACATCCTGTAATTGACGTTAATTGATATTTTTAGACCCTCATTGATTAGATCAAATATGGACATCCTGATAGGGGGGCCATCAGGAAGGTTACCAGTGCGAGGAGGACAGCGTCGAGAGTTTTTTTGTTTTTGTTTTCTTTCTGTCTGCCATCACATGTGTCCATTTAATATAGTCCATGGTAACGCTTCCAACCTGGAGCAATTAAAATTGCTTTTGAGGGACGCTCTTCCTTTAGGTATCTCATATTTGGTTAACTAGAGATACCTAATGAACGTCCTCATTATGGAATTTCTTTCCTAAGCATTTGCAACTTGGTTACTGACTCACATTGCATTGTTTCCTATTGAACTTAGTCAAATTTTGAAGAATAGAGGGTTAGCATTGACTTTCATCTTGATGATTCTGTATAAAGAAAATTGTCTTTGATTGTAAAAAAAAAAAAACATATTCCAGTTGAAGCACTGTGTTTTTAAGGCATCAGTTGCAATTAGGCATTGTGTAGTAGTTGTAGGTGCAAGGCACAGTTTTGATATTACTTCTGATTTTAATCTCAGTGCAAGCATTCATAAGGAATCTTCAACCTCTGAAACTCACTTCTTTAGTACTGATTTTAGAAAATACTGCATACGTGTTCTTATCAGTGGATCTCCAAAGGCTAGAGGGTGACCCTTGTTACTCTATTAGAGTCCAGCTCTGTGCCCTAGGTCTAAGGGATTTAAAACCTCCAAAAATATAGGCATGAAAAATAAGGTTGTGTAATGATGCATTCACAGATATAGTTGGAGCCTTATTACTTATTTTTCATATATATTCATTCTATGTAAAACCTGTTGCAGGATCCTGGTGTTCGTGGAAGAGCAGCTGGGTCAAGTTATGGAGGAGGGCCATTTTACATGACAGTAAATTTTTGCTCAATATTTGATTTATTTGAACTGGAAGACAATATATCTTGGCTCTTCGTATTTCCTTCAGTAAATATATACTTGGGTTCATTCTAATGGTTAAATTTTACTGATATAAAAATATTCCAGAACAACGGAGGTGTTCCTCCATCAAATTCTAGACTTTCACCTCTTCCTTCAGGGGTTGCTGACTTTCGTGCAACAGTTGATATTCCACTTGAGACAGAGAAGGTATATTGGTGTACTCTTGATGATTTTGAATGGAGTAAAAAAAAATCTATTTTTTGTTTATCGGTCTGATGATTAACCAGTCATATGTATTATATACCTGAACATGTATTATATACCTGAACAATGATGCATGCATCTAAGTGAAAATTCTCAGGAATTTTGATCTATTGGGATAGGTGAAGCAATCTAACTGTGCTTCTAGAGAAGAGTAGTAGCAAGCAGAAGGAAGCAGGCAACTTGCTGGGAAATTTTGAATCCCTCAACGGAAATAACTCCAATTTTATAGTTATGTTGCATATCAAGGGGTGATGGTTAAGCAAGAGTGATTATATAGCAAGAGGAGAAAAGAACACGTGACTGCATAAATATCTCCTATAAACTGCTGACTGCTGAGTCTGTGTTTTATCCCTTAGCCAATACAGCCTCTTAGAGTGACTGTCCTTCTAAAATGGAAAAAGAGAAGGAACTAAGATCTGATTGATACTATTTATTTTCTCTCTCCTATAGAAAATGGAAGTCCAGTGTTTATCATTTGGGTTCAAATGACCTTTCTTTTCATACTATAGCAGAGACTATCATAGGTTTCTTCAAAAAATGAACCTCTCTCCATGATATTAACTGCCTTCTGAAGATATGAGAAGAATTGAGCGTGAACATAACCAGGAAACCTAGCTGGATATCTTAGATAAGCTAAATTTCCAATTTCTTACCACATATTTTTGTTGCTGTTTCAGCTGGATCCCTTTCCAGTTCAATTCTTCATTAGAAAAAGCCATGATGCTGACTAAAAACTTAAGCTTTTCAGATGAGTGGTCACCCACCTTGCCTTTTGTCCATGCATACAACTACAGCATCTGTGTGCTCAACATTGCCCTTTAGTTACTGAACTCGTTATGATATTGGAAGAAAACAGAATCCAAACAACGAAGTTTTTTCTCTGTTCTAACAATTGGTTACAGATTAATATTCACAATACTAAATATTAATGATGAAGTGCGTCATTGCTTAGCAGAAAGATACCTGCATCCAGAACACCTCAAACACTGAAAGTTCTTCATTTGACTCGTCTGGAATGCTTAAAAATATGGAAAGTAAATTCTTCAATAGTTGGAATACAAGAAGCAATTTGGCCATAATTTTTCATTCTGCTTAGTTTGGTTAACTTGTATACATATTTTCATTGGCAAAACGTTCAAAACATAATTTCACATACTTTGCCAAGTTGGCAATTATATACTGTGTTTATTGGAATTCAGCGCAAGTCTTATTGCTTTTTATTTAGACAACAAGTTCTTTTTTGCACATGTCAAACTCCCATATGATCAAGATTACTATAGTATTAAATTACAAGTGAATGCTTTTAGTCATCTTCGTCCTTTATTTTTTTGTACTTAGCAAGACTAGCTGGTTGCACATTGAAATTGTTATAAACACCTGACTGTGATCCAACTCTCAAATATTCTTGTTAAGGGAGAAAGCAGCATTCTATTGCTTCATAAGGTTTCATATGTTGAATCATTTGGATATTTGCTAGAATATACTGATTTGTCATATTTTGTCATGTTCATTAAGTGAATTTGTGGAGTATTCTCCATGTTCAATTATGTTTCTTCATGTAGGATCTGAAGAGAAAGGAGAAGGAGCTTCAAGCTAGGGAAGCAGAATTAAATAAGAGGGAAAAGGTATACCCTTGAATTAAATGCTGAAAGCTAAATCTTAGATGCATTGTTATGACTTGTAGCCTATCATAATGTTGTGTGAATAAGTAGGTTAGTTGTTGTCATGGCAAGGGACTTGGTGTATGATGGTAAAGTTTTGTGACTAATGTTAGTTTACTTTTTTTTTTTGGAGCCCACCTCATGTTTTAAATTTTGTAGTGAGATACGGGAATATGCCTATTTATACATGGGTTGATATATAGACAGTTAGTGGGTCTATGACAAGGTGTTCTGGCTCATCACATGGACTTTCATTGGTCAAATTGGAAAAGCCAAAGGAGAGAGCTCTTGTGTGGAATGGTGTGTTGGCGTGCCGATAAGCTAATCTAGGATTAAGCGCAGTGAAAGGAAAAATAAAATAATTTTTATTACATCCCAGATGTCTCCTGGGGCCAGA
>JBAMHZ010000001.1:1688864-1700095 GCA_037177395.1 Alpinia galanga | reverse complement strand
GAGTTCATCCATGAGTAGTGTAAAAAGATAGGGACTTAGAGCTAATCCTTGATGTAATCCTATTTTTATTGGAAATATTTCAGTTAATCCGTCTAAAGTCTTCACTTTAGTTATTACTTCTTCATACATATCTTAATTAGTTCGATATATGCTATACTAACACCTCTCTTTTCTAAAATTATCCATATAATTTCTCTTAAGACTCTATCATAAGATTTTTTTAAGTCAATGAATATCATATGTAGGTCCTTTTTTTTGCTCCCGATACTTTACAATTAATTACCTAAGAAGATGTACATCTTCTATTATCGATCTTCTAAGCATAAACTCAAATTGATTTTTGGTAACTGTGATCTCCTTCCTTAATCTTTTTTCTATTACTTTTTCTCAAAGTTTCATGGTATGGCCCATTAGTTTAATACCCCTATAGTTTGCACAATTTTGTACACCCCCTTATTGTTATATAAGAGAATTAAAGTACTTTCCCTCCATTGATTAGACTTTTTTTTATTTTCAATACCATATAAAATAATTTTGTAATTCATTCAGTACCTTATTTCCCTAAGCACTTCCATACCTCTATCAAAATATCTTCTGGTCCAATGGCTTTTCCATTTTGCATCTCATTTAAAGCTTGTTCTACTTCTGAAATTTGAATTCTACAATAAAAAATTAAATTTCTATACTCATTTAACTTACTTAAATTACCTAAGTTAAGTTGGCCACCTAAACCTTCATTAAAAAGTTGATGAAAATACCTCTTCCACCGCTCTTTTATTTCTCCATCATTTACTAGTACTCTATTGCATTCATCTTTTAATGCATCTTATTTGAATAAGATCTTCATTTTCCTCTCTCTCACTTTACTATTCTATAAATATCTCTTTCCCCTTCTTTTGTATCTAATTTTCGATATAACTGTTCAAAAGTTTCGATATAATTAAAAAAGACTTGGTTAGCAACAATAAAATAAGATAAAATTTACTTAAATATAGATGATGATATAGTAAGGGATAGAGTCCAATAGCATAGAAGGATCCATATAGCTGACCCCACCTAGTGGGATAGGGCTTAGATATTGTTATTGTAGTACTTCTATATTCTGCCACTATCAAACCGATAATGACACACCCAATAGGGTGCCTTATAAAGAGGAATGCCTAAGTAGGCTCTTATATTCTAAAATGCCCTACAACAACCCTTCTCATTTCATTATACCACAAGACCCTTTACTTTTGAAAATAGTTTGATTTCTTTGAATCAAGCTATGTTAGTGAAGTAGCTTGAGTAAATAGAAAGAAAAATAATAATAATAAAAAGAGATAAATGTCTATTCAATTTTTATAAGTAAATATAGATTTTTTAATTTTAAAATATAAATAAATTAATTAATGAGTTGACTTGTTGAATGTTAGTAAGACAAGCTGTTTAAAAAATTATTTTAAAAAATGAAAGTAAATATTGATTTAATTATATAGGCAAATCTATTTTGAAAATTTCTAAAAATGCAAAATAAATTAATTCAAATGACCAAATAGTTGGATGGAACAACTTGACAACTGAAATATTTTTTAAAAAATAATTTACATTTAAATTAAATTTAATTTAAAATCTATTTTAATTTGTTGACATATCCTTTTTCGAAAAAATATAATATAATATTTCAAAATTCAGTCCAGCAACTTCTTTCATCAAGAGCTTGATAAAATAAATTCTAATAATTTTAACCACCTTAAATTTAAACAAAATAAATAGATTTACTGATAGAATTAGATAAACAATTATTTTAAACAAATGAATTATTTTAGCCTAACAATTTTATAAAATGAGAAATTTTTTTTGAACTAATTCTAATTCTAATTTAAAACATTTAAATCATTACTCAAGAACAAAAAAAATAATTTATAACCAATTTCAATTAGTCAAGCTATTTCGCCTACACAGCTTGACTAATTAGAATTAACTAATTTTTTTAAATAAAGACTAATTTACCTATTAAAAGGACATTTGCTTCCTATTATTTTATTTTATTTTACTAAATCCTCAAGGGTGTTTTAGTCCAAAGAAATGAAAGGGGCCTTATTTTGGCATTTTGAAACCTATGGGCCATGTTTGGTCATTCCACATTACAAGTAGCAGTATTGGGGTAGCTCCACGTCAATATAGTTTTCGTCCCTCGCAAAGAAAGGAAAAGGAAGAAAATTTTGTACCTTATCACGAATTTACCCTACTAGCATTGACAGAGATCAAGTTTCTGATTTAAGTTCCATTCTAAATACCATCATTAGACACTGGAATATGAAGAAATGAAATTAAAACTTGACCAAAACCTATGGACCAAACTACTGTATTAACACCAAATCAGAAGTACCAGCTGCACCAGCAAGAAGTAATTTCTAATTATGTGTGGGATTTATTACATCAACCAAATGTTTTAAAACCATTAGAGGCGCACATGGATTATTCAAAAAATCATGAGACAAAAGAGTAAAAAGAAAAACAAGAACAAACCTGAATATGGTCGGCGCCAAGTAACTTCTGATTGCATTTCAAAGCTTTATGAAGATATCTAAGTGCCACATGCACATTTCCCAGGCCTTCTTCCATCATAGCCACATTAATATATGTAGCAGCTGTGTTTGGATGAGATGGTCCACAAGTAAGATGTAAAAGATACAACGCACGCTTCACATACCTGATTACAAGTAAACAAAATAATTTATGGAAGATAGTAAGCAACATGTTCTGGAGCATGGTCACCTTATATCATTCTTAGTCAACCTATTGAAATCTACTAGTCAGTACAAGTTATAGCATATTTTAAAAACTGATGACCTTTTTGTGCATCAAATCTCAACACTTGCATTCACATTGAGCTAACTAAAAGGAAAATATTCATTTAGCTACTATGTCTATTAATAAAGAAAATATTTCAAACAGTAAAAAGAGTCAGAACTCAGAACCATAGCTAATGTTGGAACCTCAAATACTAACTTCTAGATTCTTTAAGTAGATAAATTACAACTTTCACTGGATGCATAACACCATCATCCATCATCAATGAACAGAATGACGAAAGTACTGAAAGTATTCAAGCCATATCATAATGACAAACATCAAGAATAGACAATGTACTAACTAATATCCTTTATCAGCATATCTAGACAATTTTCCTTTCATGATTAAAGGGAAAACAAGAAAATTCAACTTATCTAGCAGTCTGACAACCATAGCAGACCACATATCTATGGCAAAGGACCAACTTGACGACCACGGGAGAATTAGTGCTAAGTTCTAAGTTTCCTTGTCTCAAGGTTGCTAAACTTCATAATAGCTTGTCATCTGATCTGAATAAAGTTATCTACTTTCTCAAAGAATAACAACAATCAAATATTATCCCACTGGGTGGGGTCGACTATATGAATCCTTCTATACCATTGGACTCTATCCCCTACTATATCACCATTTATACTTAAATTTTATCTCGTTTTATTATTGCTAACCAAGTCTTTTTTTTATTTTCCTCTTCCTCGCTTGATATGCGTATTTGTCATAATTTCATATCGCCTAACTAGAGCATTTATTGGTCGTTTAAGTACATGTCCGTATCACCTTAAACGTGTCTCTCAAAGTTTTCCCTCAATAGATGCAACTCCAACTTTCTCTCTAACGTTCTCATTTCTTATTATATTCATCTTCGTATGTCCATACATCCATTTTAACATCCTCATCTCTGCAACTCTCATCTTCTGCTCATGTGCTCAAATCGTAGTACAATATTCAACATCATATAACATAACAGGTCTAATCGTCCTTTATAAAACTTTTCTTTAAGTTTTAGAGGTATTTTACGATCACATAAAGCATACGGTGTTCTCCTCCATTTCAACCATCCTGCTTGTATTCTAGGTAAGACATCTCTCTCAATCCCTCCATCGTCTTGTAAAAATGATCCTAAATACTTAAAGCTCTTAGTTCCAGACAAGTCATCTGATATATCCTGTTTTGACTCTACTAAACATAAAACCTTTCACTTCTAATGTTCCCGTCAAAATTCTAATTTAGTATTTACTCCTTCACGTGTTTCATCTACCAAAATAATATTATCTACAGACAACATGCACCACGGTACTATGTCTTGAAAATATATAATAAGTTCGTCCATGATTAGTGCAGAAAGATAGGGACTTAGAGTTGATCCTTGATGTAACATTATCTTTATTGGGAATGCTTCGGTTAATCCATCTGAAGTCTTCACTATGGTCGTTACTTCCTCGTACATATCATTAATTAGTTCAACATATGCTACATTAACATCTCTCTTTTCAAGAATTCTCCATATAATTTCTCTTAGAACTCTATCATAAGCTTTTTCTAAATCAATAAATATCGTATGTAGATCTTGCTTTTGTTCCCGATACTTTTCAATTAGTTGCCTAAGAAGATTTATAATTTCTATTGTCGACCTTCCAGGTATGAAACCAAATTGATTTTCGAAAACTATGGTCTCCTTCCTTAATATTTTTTCTATTACTCTTTCCTAAAGTTTCATGGTATGACTTATTAGTTTAATACTCCTATAGTTTGCACAAGTTTGTATATCCCCCTTATTCTTATATAAAAAAATTAGAATACTTACCCTTCATTGATCAGACATTTTTTTTATTTCAATATCATATTAAATAATTTTGTAAGTCATTCAATACTGTGTTTCCCTAGGTACTTCCATACCTCTATCAGAATATCATATGGTCCAATGGCTTTTCCATTTTGCATCTCATTTAAAGCTTATTCTACTTCTAAAATTTGAATTCTATGATAAAAATTTAAATTTCTATACTCATTTGACCTACTTAAATTACCTAAGTTAAGTTTCACCTAAACCTTCAATAAAAAGTTGATTAAAATACCTCTTCCACCACTCTTTTATTTCTCCATCATTTACTAGTACCTTATTGCATTCATCTTTAATACATCTTATTTGGATAAGATCTTTTGTCTCTCTCTCACTTTAATTATTCTATAAATGTCTCTTTCTCCTTCTTTTGTATTCAATTTTCGATATAACCGTTTAAAAATTTTATTCTTAGCTTCATTCACTGCTTTCTTAGCCTCTTTCTTGGCTATTGTATATTTTTTTAAAAAAAATTCGTTCTTACAAATATATAATTTCTTATACGCTGTTTATTTTTCTTTCACTTTCTCCTGTACTTTCTCATTCTACCACCATGATTCTTTATTTGGTGATGCATGCCCTTTTGACTCACCTCGAGTACACTCTTGGCTACTATTTTCAACTTTGATATTATTTTATCTCATGTCATATTAGGGTCACCATATATTTCACATAATACTTGTATTCCTACCTTTTTCTTAAATATGTTCTGTTTTTCATCCTTTAACTTCCACCACTTAATTCGTGTATATTTTTTTTTATTAATACTATGCTTAAGGTGTATATCCAACACTACTAACATATGTTTGGTAGTTAAGCTTTTTCCAAGGATGACTTTGTAATCTTTACAAATCTTTCTATCCCTCTTCCTAACCATAAGAAAGTCAAATTGCGATTTATTATTTCTATTTTTTAACGTGACCAAATATTCTTCTCTTCTTAAAAACGTATTAGCTAGTATAAGGTCATATAATATTGCAAAATTTAATATAATTTTACCTTTTTTATTTCTTGTTCTAAACCCATAACTCCCGTGCACCCTCTCATATTTCTCATTTTTCACTCCAACATGCTCTTTTAAATCGTCTCCTATTAAAATTATTTCATTTGACGGAATATTTTGTAATACTTCATCTAGGTCGTTCCAAAACCTTAATTTGATATCTTCATCTAATCTTGCTTAAGGTGCATATGTACTAATTACGTTCATAGTTTCTTTCTAACTACTTTAACAACTTTATCCTTTAATGAACTATTTACAATAATACTCACTCCATTTCTTATTTTACTCTTTCCTGTGTATCATAATTTAAAATCCGAGTTCTCTATCATCTTTGCCTTCTCACCTATCCATTTTGTCTCTTATACACACAAAAATTAATTCTTCTTCTAATCATCGTATCTACTCCCTCCATTGCTTTACCGGTGAGGGTTTCATGTTCTAAATCTTAGACTATTAATTTTTCTATCATATTTGTTCTTACCCAACTTATGGTGTGAGAATTCTTGTTTATTTAATACTACACCAAAGTTTTTATAGAGATGTAGCGGTCCTTGCTGATACGTTATAGTCGGACCCTACAACACGAACTCATGCATATTTATTACTACACTTGAGTTCTGGAGATGTCGTGGTCCTTGTCGAGACGTTACAGTCGGACCTTGCAACGTGTTCCTTTTGGGGAACAATCTAGTATTAGCACAATAGTTAAATGGATTAATACATTGAACATTTGCCTTAGTTTAACGCAACTCTCCTCCTTTAGTCTACAAATCCTAAATACAAACAAAGTCAACAGGAAAAGTTTTAGAGCAATTTAGTAACCTAGTTTTCTTATCGATATAAAATCAAAGAAAATATAGGAATATTGAGGACACCGATAATGTTAAAGATGAAGTAGGAGTTATCTCACGTGCTCTGTTGTAGTTGATGATAGAGAACCATTTGCTAGAGTAACATTAGTAGAATTAGATGTTGGTTTAAGGTATAATGTGTTGTCATATATATGCTCTGAGGCTCTTTGAGTTCAGAATCCAAATTTATGATTCAAGCCATGTATCATATGAGCACTTGAATCACCTTCATCATCTAAGGATTTCATGGACCAAAATGGCTAAGTCCTAGTAGTACGCCACTGAAGAATGTAGGTGTTCCTCAACTGATATGCCAATTGTAGATCTAATGCTGGAGGGCTATTACTAAGGCCATTTTTGCTTGACCTGTGACATGCTGCTAGGTTATGTGATGTGCTTGTGATAGGAGAGAGGAGTACTCAGTTTGGCTGAAGGAATTACAATGGTGTCGCCGCAAGAGAATCAGGGAGGTGCGTTTGATTTTGGGATTCTCACATCCTTGCTTTGGCTACTAGAGACAAGGAACTCAATAAACAAGGACAAGCAACAAACTTTACTGCTGGATCCAGACAGAATGGCTCTGCAGTTGGAATTTGTATGAAAGAATGCGAAGCTTGATGTAGATCAAAGAAAACATTAGTTACTATAATGAAAAATGATTTTAATTAGTTTGAATATTGCTAGTTTTTTTTTTCTTGCAAAGTGTTTAGTGGAAGGATAACCTTCATGTAGTTGACCATAGATAGTTGGGCCCAACACTGACTGTTTGATAATGATGATATTCAGGATGAAGATCTTCTTAGTATTTTTTGACTGTTATTTGCAAGCTTCAAGAAAACTACAAATGGACTTATAAAGCATTTGCATTTACAATCAGAGACTATAAATAGGCCACTTGCTTGAAATGTCTTTGCTATTTGCCACCGTCTATTTGTTAACTAAACCCCTTGAAGTCTGAAAGTACATTTGTTTCTATTTTCTAGCCCTAGATACAAAAATTTTGATATTGAATTTTAGGGATAGTCACCAAATTATGATCTCTTGATATTTTCCTTTTGCTTCTTAAATCTTCATTTATTTTTGCTAACGAGAGCATTTTCATGCCATACTTGAAATTTATCTATGTTTTCCAGGTCAAGCAATTAACAAACAGCGTAGAATTCATATTAGAAACCTTGCGGCTGTCAACTGTAGTGGAAGTTCAGGTACTTTCATGTTGTCATTTTCAGTTTATATAACACTTTCTTAGTCCTGTTTTATGCATGATTTTGTTTTTGCTAGATTACTTTTATTTTTCATTTTGATGCATGTTGCAGGGCAATAAAATAAGGAAGCGTCATGATTGGATGAATTGGGTTTTGCCACCAAATGATAGACAGTCTGCTAATGCTTCTGGTCAATCGCTAGCATCTGCAAACTTGAATAATCTAGCGGCTCGTTTTCAGTCTCTTGGAATTGGACCTGCTTACCAGAACAGCATGAGATTACCAGATCCCAATGAGGTTTTTCTCAGCAGATCAGCATCTGGGAATTTGAGTAACCAGTTGCAGGTGCCGGTAAATCATAATTGGGATGCAAATAGTCAAGTTACTATTGCAGATTCTGATCGGATCAAGTCGGGACGAAGTTTACACAGGAGCGACACATTTTGAAGTGCATTCACTCTTGATGTCAAGGCATAGGTAAACATTTACTATGCCGAAACTGGGAAGCTTTTCTGAGATTGAAAATAAAAAAACAATAAAATCTTGCAAAATTCTAAGGGGAAATTTGAACAGAAAAAGGGAAACAGAAATACACGCTGCAATTATGAGGAGGTTCTATTTGTGGACAGATGATGTACTACTGCCTATCTTTGATCATTGGTAACTGTTCCTCTTTATTTTCAGATCAAACCATTTCTTTTCTAATCAAAGGGCCTGCGCTAGGCTCATTTTGAGTTCCTCTTGTAAGACACTTAAAACATCCCTTAGGATATTGGTTTCTTTCTCATCTTTTGAGGAATTTTGCTGCATAAATTAAGGGCTACGCTGGAATGTTAAATTATTTTGCTAGGATTTGGTTTATTACTGCCGACTGTGATGGATCTGATTCAATAAATGTCTAGTTCAAGTATATCTTAGATGCGTTGATCTGAGCTTTTGCATTCATGCACATTTTCTGTGCTTCTACCATTCATCTGTAGCTGCACTAGTTACTGGTTCTGCTGTAAAACTAAGCTTGCTATTCTGTGTGTGAAATAAAAAAAAATTGTATGTCTTTATCTTGCACTCTGGTTTTCATGTTTTGTTTGAAAGAGAGAATTTAGAGAAGTTGAAATGGTCATTCAGTTTAATTCAATTGACTGAGGAGCATGTGGTTATTGAGGTTGATATTCTTTGGCTTTTTTTTTTTTTTATGAATTTAAATTGGTGTACCTCGATCATGAAATTGTTATGCAAGTACCTGAAGTAGCATAGCATATTACAAAAGCGCAAGTCTGATCCCCGACAATAGCACGAATATCGAAGTGCTAGAGCAGTACGTGCTGTCCAATTAGGAATAAGAAACTGTATCAGGATAAAACACCTTCCCAGAGCTATCAAAGTGCTACAGAAGTACGTGGCATGCAATTGGAAATAAGAAACAGTATAAAACACTTTCTCAGAGCTAAAAAATTCTTTTCCAAACAAACTATGCCAAGAATGATGACAATATTTGTAGTCTTGTAATTTTGTTCCTGTTTATAAGGGTGCTCTTTAATGTATATGATTCGCTTATTGTTTATAACTATGAAGCATGTTCTATTACGCATGATGACAAATTATATGATATAGACATTCTATGATTTATTTGATTATGACTTCATATAAAAAAATTAAATTATGAGTATTATAATAATTATTTTTTATCTCACTAGATGGAGTTGACTAAATAAATTTTTCTACATCATTAGATATTATCTTTTACTATATCATCATTTAAATTTTATTCTATTTTATCGTTACTAATTTAGTTTTCTTTGATTTTTTTTTATCATTTAATGTACATATTTGTTATAATTTTATATTGTCCAATTGGAATATTTATTGATTGTACTTAATACGTCTTTTGAAGTTTTTCTTCAATAAATACAATATTTTTTATTTTTATTTCTTTTTTCTATCCATCCTCATAAATTCGCATCCACCTTAATATTTTATTCTCTAAAACTTATCTTTTGTTTGTATGCTCAAATTATTACTCAATATTTAACTTCTTATTGTTAGGACCTTGGCAACACTAGAGAGCGAGATGAGTGAATAGTGTTTGTCATTTGATCATTGATTGCATGTTCTCTATAAAATGTTAGTGTGTAGCAAAACAAAGCAACAAAACCAACACACAAGCACAATACAAATCGATTTTACGTGGTTTGAAATTCTTAATTTCTATTTTATGGCCTATCTCTTAGCAATAGCTTCATTATTCTTTTTAATTGGCGGAAAACTTTTAGAGGCGGGGAACCTCTTACAACCTATTTCTTTACAAAAAATATAAGCAAAATAAATATTAACGCAGGCAAGATAGTGAAATGGATGAGATCCTTTCATGTGCATTGTTAGAATAGAGGGAGACAGATAAATCGGAGACAGATAAATCGAAGGAGGGGCTTCACAAATAAAAAGGATCCATCTTTAGGTTAAGTGAAAAAGAAATATTATTAACCAAACAACAAATGCATTACAAGAGCCTTAATCCATGTTTAAATAGACTAGGAAAGGAGAAAAATTCGAACAAAGGAGAAAATTTTTAAAAGTAAACAGAAAAAGAAAAAAAAATTAAACATAAATTTTTAAAAACTAAATAGAAAATTTAAAACAAATAAAAATAATAAAAAATATTGAAAACCCTAAATTAACTAGATGGCGATAGTAGACCATGGTCGTGGTGAGGATAACAACCTTGGTGAGGACCATGACCATGGTGGGGACCACTGGCAAGTCGTGCTTCTCACTGGAGGCTCCTGTTGAGCCATAGAATAGTCCACACCTATGGTGGTGACAACGAGTAGGCTGTGGTAGCCTTTGGGAGCTCTATTACACTTCATTTTGATCCAGAATGAAGTATATCCGTGTTAGGGGGCCATAGATGTGTTGAAATCATTATTTGGGGTCATAATTGCTCTTCATCATGGCTTGGAGGAAGACATGGTCTCATTCTAAGATAAGAATTGATCGAATTGTTGAATGCACCTGTATCAGATGTTCAGGGTTGAAAAGAACTCATCCTTGATTTCGAACCAGTGCTATCATCTTATGTGGCATATATAATTGTGCTACATCACTTTCTAAACTTGGGCCAATATTTGAGAAGTGTTCTAAGACAATCGCCTTATAGTTTGTACTATTTATTGATTAAATAGAAGATTCATTATTTAAGTATACATTCATTATGCATTTAATTTGATCTTAAACTCATTTACTGAATATCTTCAATATGATTCATAGCATGAGAGAACTTGTGATTGAATCATAACTAGTGAGCATCTCTGCATGTATAATTATGAATGTATTGAAGTATTCCCTAGTTAATGAATCGATGAGCTTGGACATCATCAATTCTAAGAGACTAGCATGTGTTATACTCCTTGAGTTATTTAAATAGTTATTCCTCACTGGTTGGAGACATAGGGATATCAAGAGTTAACTATGGAAGCTAGTTAAGGGTAAAAAGTTCATTG
>JBAMHZ010000001.1:1603203-1615890 GCA_037177395.1 Alpinia galanga | reverse complement strand
GTGTGTTACTCATTTGAGTAGAAGGATTTAAGCAAGTGATCTACCTGAACAAGGCAAGGATTGCAGTATGTCATCACTCTAACATCATGAGCACGAAGATCATCGATTAGCACTCTCCATCCGACATAATGGCTTTCATCAACTTCCCAATTCCACCAAAGTTGTGATCCAATTAGAGTTTCTCTCTTGCCAACCCAATCCTGCAAAGTGATCATTTAGCTTTTGATCAGTATCATGGAAAAATATGCATCCTTGCCTTATGGTTTTATGGCAACCTGTGTGTAACAACACTTAACTGCTAGCATTCCTCTCCCCATTAAAATGTTTCAGCTAGTCATTAGTGATTATTCTAATTCATCTTGTGGTTTTTCTCAATTTGAACTTGTATCCTTGACATATATTATCAATGTTCAAATCTAAAACTAAAATGTATATCTGCATTTAACTTTGTCAAAGATACCTGACTTGTTTAGCAAAGAGTTCAGGTTGAATAATTTCAAAATTAAACTAAGAATCCATTCTAAACAAGATTTATCTGCTAATAAAATCCAAACACCACATATATAATTAAGTCAGCTGAACAATTCGACTCATTTGTGGCTTTGTGATAATCCAAGTCCAAACTATACAGCATGAATACAACTCAAAAAATACACATTTAATCAAATTCACTATTCGGTTGGATTGTGATAAGTCATCTCAATATTCCTAAAATCTTAACTAAGCACACTAATTTTCTGATAGATTAGGGAGTTTATATGGTCTATTACTGTATAACTCCTTAATTTCTTTTGTACATAAAAAGAATCTTCTCTGATTGTTGGTTGTTGTTGATATGACTGCACACTAACCTCATTTGAGCTGAAGTTCTTAAAGTTATCATGAGAATTATGGTAGTTAATTTTGAAGTTCAATCACCTGCAACCAAAATGCTGAAACAGGAACATCGTATTCTTGCAATTGATCCCACACCCTGCGGACAGCTTCAGTACCTCCCTGCATCCCAACGACAGCCCCCGAAATAATCCAGTTTGGAAGTACAGGAGGTCTTCCTATGGTCTCTGTGTAAAGCTCAATGAGTTCAACAGGTGAATTTCCATTCAATATTCTCCCCTGAGCACAATTGCCATGTACCTGTAATACAAATAAGAATTTTTTTTTACACATTTAGGCAAGGAGACATGGGGCTTGACTTTATTCCTTCGACACAATAGAGAGAAAGAGAAGCTGGGTGATGAATAAGATTCGTAGTTGAACAGCTCAAAGTTTAAAATAGATAAAGGTTTTCTGAGTGTTCTAGCAAAACTACCTGAATCTGCACCCTGTCAGCCTTTGTTAGATCAAAAACTGAATAATTGTACCCGTCGAGGTAAAGGGATTTCATTCTCGAGGTAATGTAGAATGGAGAAGGGGCGTATGTCGTACTCCAGTCACCTCCAGATCTGCCAGTGTAAAACAGCAGAACTTAAATTTTCTTTTGCATTGCAATTCTATATGATGCTGCAGCCAATCATGTATAGTACCTGTAACTGACCAAATTGGCAGCAAAGGTGATGGGTTGGTCTCCTCTTCCGATGCCTTGCTCTTGCACTAGTATGGGCACCCTCTTTCCTTTGAACTCCACACCGGAAAACTGCTCCCCAAACCCGTAAAATCTCTCATGTTTATCGCTTGCATGAGTGACAAAAACTTTGTTGAACTCTATAGTCATCCCCTTCTCTCCCTCTTGTTCATCATGCGATGAGAGTGCAACAAAACCTTTATTACTTGACGTGCAGGTGAGCCACAGGCGCCTCGTTCGAATTAATTTCCACCTGGAGATTTTTATACTTGCTTTGTACACGATGCTGGGGCTGCATTTCTTATCGACTTCGCCAAACTTCAGATGAAATCCAATTTGATTCTTACTCTTCTGCTCAAGCAGAAACCAATACCTTGCAACGAGTGAAGATTTCCTGGAACAACTGAATTTGAAGCTTTTCTTCCCCATGTTCTTCTTAGCAATTGAGTTTGTCTTCTCGCTGATGACCCTTCCTGTGATCATCAAAATGGGGAATTGGGATTTCTCGACCAACTCAGGAGTGCTTTTATTGCTTGAATTTGGAAACCCAAATAAGGGATCAAAATCATTAGCTTTCGTTTGAAAATCTGCCTCATAAATAACTCTTATTTCTTCTACTGTCTGGTGCTTGCAGATAAAGTGAGCGTCACCATCATGGATAGCAAAGGAACCTCTGCTTTCCTCGGCATGAGTTTGAACTGCTGCTGCCGAAACAAAGGCCTCCCCAGGGACTGTAGACCATATGCTTCTGCTCAACTGAGATCGGTGCGAGATCGAAAGATGGCCACCATTTTTAGCGCTCCAGAAAAGCTGGAAATCGTCCCCGATACAGAAACTCCGGTCTCGCAAAAGCGTGCACGGATTGAAGGAGAGCCTTCCGCGAATGAAAGGCAGACAGCTGGGTGTGGAAGGGAAGGGGTTGTTGACGTGCTTGTGGTGCTTCTTGGATACCCTTAACTCCGCCATGGCTGAGCAATTGGGAGGTGACGACACCTACTCCTAATTATCGAAATAATTCAGAGAAGAATACATGACAAGTTCACTGCACATGTACGTGTTCTTGTGTCATATTCATGGACAATTCTTACACCATGTCCATGGCAAATTCTAAGCTTCTTGTCTACAGTAACCTGTGTGTGTGGGGGAAAAAACCAAAACGTGACAAATTGTAAGCTTGTTGGGATGATAAGTACCAGCTACTTTTCAGATTGTTAGATCTGTTTATCTAAAACTTGGTTTTGGTGGTTTGCATTACGCAAGTTTAACGTAAAGGAATGAGAAGATAGAGAAATCTGACATTTGAAGCATTAGAATTTTGATCCGGGGATGTATATAGATGCGTTCCCGGCGTCGTGCGTTGCTAGGCCCAGAACTGCATCCAGACCTGTGGGTCACGGAATCACGCAATGTTTTTTGATCAATTATTTAAAGGGTTTTCAATGTACGTAGACACTTCCAAGGGACGGATTCTGTAGTCTGATTCTTCCCATCATTACGGCACCATACATAATCCTTCTTGAAATAAAACTGAATTGTGTAGCTATTTAGAAATTTTCTACGCTCAAATAATCATAGTATGTAAAAGAAACAATTTTTAAATTGTCATATATATGCTTTTCTATCATATTATTTTTTATGAAAATTAATATATTCATTTACGAAATTATCAACTTTTATGAAAATTATAATATATTCAATTATATTTAAAACCAACTTTTATTAATTGATATAGTCAATTGATATGCATGTAAACTTTATTCAATATATTTAACAAGTTATAAATAAAAATTAATTAATCACTACAAGCACATTTAAAAAATTATTTCCAAATTTAATTTTTCATTAAAAATTAATTTGAAAATTCAATATCTATACTTATGATATCAATTTAGATTTACAAGGCTATTTAAAAAGTGTTCAATGAATTATTTTTAGTATTCTTAAATTTTATTTTTTTAAATTAATTTTAATTCAGTTAACCAAAACTTGAAGCATTCTCCCACCCCAATTGCATGACTTGATAGATCATAAAACACACATTTTTGCGTGGTGGCCGTGCCAACTTAAGCTGCAATACAAGCAATGAAATGAAAACTATATTTTTCTTTTTGGGTTCCTGGAGATTCTGAGAAATGTATTCTCAAGCAAAATCAATGAACTTGCCCTTTTTTTTCATTAAAAAAAAAAAACAATTCATCGTTTAGCTAAAGAAGTTAACGTACAATAGCATTAACATTTTTTCTAACATTGAGTATACATGACAAAATGATAAACCTAAAACTGATAATATCACTATTCAAACAATATTCGGTAGAAGATGACACGTGTCCCTAGATCTTGAATGTTGAATTAGCCATTAAGCAATCATACTGAATCATGTATAGTTCAAGAATGCAAACACCATGTTCAGAGGCAAATTATAAGGAGATTCCTTGAAACTTGGCAATATTGCTACAAGTAATAAATGATCATTGTGGGCACAGACCTAGCCATTGTACGTTGGCAATGCAACCACGCACTTTCTAGTGTAATCTCTGGGCCCTAGTTTCCAATACCTACCTTAGGAAACTATGATGTAACAGTTGACATGTATTTCTCTTCTTTGCCTTCTCCCCCGTGTGCAATGCATAGTTCAGACTCGACACGTATGCGTCCTAGGAAACCACACCCTGACATCGACAAGGATGCGGAGAGCATTACATGAGTTGTAGGCAAGAGTATGCCATAATGGCGATGATCTGATGGTGCTAAAGTATAAGAACCGCAGTTTAACATTGAGATCAAATACTTTTCTAAATGAGGATTTTACCTTCACAAATGAGTATCATGAATCTTTGTTAAATTCGCCAAGAATTCATTGTGTGGTTGCAGAGAATATAGAGTGCAAGCATTTGTGTGTTATAACTAGAAATTCTTTAACTAAAAAAAAATAGTACTTAAAAAGAGGCATGGCATTAATAATATTTATAAATAAGAAAAATGCATTTGCAAAAATTAATCCTGTACCATATCGCATGCAAATAGCACATCATATGTATATCATATGATGTCAAAGAGGTATCAAACCCGAGCTTACATGTGGACATGGTCTGAATCATTACTTGTTAAAGGACATGGTGGCAATTTTAGTCGTTTGTTGGAAAGTAAATGTGTGGAATGTAGAATTGCAGAACCAAGTAAATGGCAATTTCCATTTGCAAAGACAGTCACTTGACGAGGGAAGACAGTTGATCCATGGGGATTCACTTGGCAAACATAATTCAATGCTCAGAACACGTTCATGCAATTATCATGATTTTTTTATTCATAAAATAGAAACTTGAGAAACACGAAGATATAAATGCACTGAATTCGACATTGCTTCCTTGCTTAATCCTGGAAGCTTACGAGGTTTATCAGCAAGAAAATTATGGGGAAATCGATCCTTCAGTCTTCAAATGCTTCAGAAATAGTTCGTGGTGTAGAACTGCTTCAAAAAATCAGATATTCCTTTATCTTTTTCCTCTGATTCTTGTATGAGCCCTCCACGTCCAACAACATATTGCCCAATCACATGGTGCCGCTGCTTGTAATGGGTAACTATGTTGCTAAGTTCTTCTGTTGCCTTGAGAAGAAGCAAATCAATAACCTGTTTAGAACATATAAACCATTTAGTCAGAAAACAGTTAAATAACACAGCAGTGTTGTACCGTATGCCAAATAGATTGCACTTGTTTCTTTCCATTGGCTAGAGTTGCACTTGTTCTTACAGCGGCAATATTTGCCAAATAGATTGCTTAAGGAGGTTTTAAATAAAAAAAACTTGGCCATTAGGGAACACAAATTTTCATTAATAGACAAAAAGACTGCCCAGCCACAGGATCTGCAAAAATAATAAATAACAACTAACAACACATAGAACTTCCCTAAGACACTCTATGCACCTGAAGTAAATGGTAGTACCGCCAATGCATGGTCTATGCACTTCAAGTACCCTCTAAAGAAAAAAAAATGGATGTTCCTACCAATTGCAATATGTTGACTGGACAATGGAATGTGTGACAACCATGTCATTCTCACTGTCTATCAATAGTGGAATTTTTTGTTTCTTTAAAGGTGCTAAAGGCTTCCAGCAAGGGGATCCGTTGTCACTGTATCTATTCAGGATCTGAATGGAAGCGTTTGGGAGAATACTACAATGGTACACCTTGCGAACTGGTTTCAAGTTTTATCCAAATGTGTGGTCACTTAAGAAAATGTGGAACCACCATATTAGTGGCCCCCCACCGCTGTCCCTACGTGTGGAGGGGGTAAATTAGGTACCAGGTAGCCAGCGCAGAAATGCGAAGTTATCGGTAGCCTAGCGGTGAACTCTAGGAATCGACCCCTTGCCTTTTCAAGCCTTAACACGACTGCGCTGACCATCTGGGTTAGACCTGGGAGCTAATGTGTGGTCACTTAAGGCTAGTGCATATGGTGATCTAGCTAAGATTCCAAAGATGAGGTGATGCAAAGCGGCATATTGGCTTGGTCCAAAGAATCTGAACATTCCAGAGATGGTGCAAGGTGGCAATATTGGCTTGCTTTGGAGGATTGTCTCATAACACAATGCTCGGGTCAACCTCAAGGGTGAGCTGCCCGGGTTCTGCACTGTGGCTGCAGTTTAAGGCTGGGATGCTTGAAGACTGGTGGAGCTGAGCTAGCTTCATCACAACAATGTTGTGGCATGATGCTATAATAAATATCATCTCCAGCTGGCGGAGGATGTTAGGTGCAGCCAAGCTAACTTGCTAGTTGGGTTTGAGGGTTTGGGAGGAATGAGTCTATATAATTTTTGTTGTACATTTTCTTGGATAAATATATTTGCCTTATCCAAAAACAAGTAGAAAAAAATTGAAAATCTGGACCTTCTTTGGAGAAACATAATCACCCAATCAATAATTTATTAGCATTTTTCCAAAGGGTGCATCTGGTTTCTGAATTTGCCAAAGGATTCATATTTACCAAAGGGTGCAATGCTTTCCCAAAATACATTTTTCATTAAAAAAATTTTTTAAAAAAATCTTCCGTTGGGCAGCCTTGGCCACATGGCATCCATGGTCACTTTGCCAAAGCGGCCACGGGGCCTAGCTGCTCGGCTAGGCAGGGATGTTGCACGGCCAAACCGAGCGGCCAAGTCGCCCAATCAAAGCAGCCGCATGGCCTGGTCACCCAGTTAGGGCTGCATGCAGTTGGGTCACCCGACAGAAGATTTTTTATTTTTTTAATGAAAAGGGTATTTTGAAATCGAAGTGTCCTTTGGTAAATAAGAAAGTATGGTGCACCCTTTGGAATATTAGAAATACAAAAATGCCCTTTGGGGAAAAGCCAATAATTTATAATCCAATTAGATTGTTTAATACAAGGGTGGCAATAACTAACCTGGCATCCTAATCTAGCATGAAGCATTTTAAAACAAATTTAGTCAAAGTTGAAATTGTTGCAGACTTTGGCATGAATTTATAAAGCCAAACTGTATACTCTTTTGTCCAGTACCAGTAAAAAAAATTTCACAATTTAGTTACGTAGATGGCATATCAACCAGCTAGCAGTCAAAAAAGCCAATGCCTGTTCCCCTTGTATTTCCTCTTCCTCAATCTCCCTCAATGGGCATCAGTAACTTGTCTCACCAGCATCTGCAATTTCCCCACCCCTCCAACATTGCCCACAATTGGACATTACCCCCAATTTGACAACTTTAGATGGAGGCTCCCTCCCATTACACCATCCGTGCCCTTACAAATCATTATCATCTCCCTAAGCAGGCTATGGAACTAACTATATTCTTCTATGACTTCTCCTCCAGCCTCTTGTGGTCATTTTCAAAGAAGAAATGTCAAATTTAAAGTGCAGAAAACCAACCGCTATCCTGCTTCCGTACCAAATCCTCCCTCACACAGTTCCTTTTCATAAAGCTTCGCACCCTGCTCTCCCTTGGTCTGCAGTGGTGGAGCTAGAATTTTTTTCTCAGGTAGGACACAATCAGGTAACACCAAAAAATTTCCAATGCATAATTCGAAACTCAGCACAGCATATACAGTTCTAGAGTTAAACTACAAGTCAAAATTCCAAAAAGATAACTTAAAATTTGTAGATATAAAATATACAACCAACTTTGAATCTTTTATTTAAAAAAGTATTATAATTTTTCTCATTGTTAATGCTGTTAATGGCATATCTACTGCACAGTAGTCAAAATGACAATCCAAGTCCTTGAACATACCAAATGATGCGGGTTGACTCCCGCTGGCTAATGACTTAGAATTGAACCAAGTTTACAATGGATCAAAATGTGTAACATAAACTTGGTGGTTTAGCTTGAGGACATGAGTTCCCATGCTAGGTACATGAAACTTAAACCTTGAAGCCTTTGCCTACATGTCATTACAAAATACGATACAAAGACCTCTAATTATTTAAAATCTTAGACTTCAAATTCCTTAGAATCTTAGATGATACTCAATCTATGATACAAGACGGAAGCTTGGAAATCCCCTAAACAAACCTTCAAAAGACTAATTCTAATATTTTGTCGTCGTCATGATATTCAAATCACACAGTAACCATAGGGAAAGAAGTTGAACCAAAATTCTAAAATATTTGATGTGGAACAAGAAGTTGGCCATTTAGTCAAACGCCAATGGAGGTGATACTAATACAACCTAGATGGTCAAATATTGTTCGCCTCAATATTGTGGGTTAAAGAAATCATTGAATCTGAATCAATTATGCAGAGTAAATTAGATAGATCCAACTATAAGATAGGAAAATAATTGCATTATCCAGAGAATATTACAAATATAGTAACCAAAGCACAGACATCAGGTATCCTAGGTTCTTACTCATATCCATCTTCAGTGGTTTATAGCAAGTTATTGCAAGAAAATTTATACCCAAACTAGTTCACTTTAATCTAATTTATCGAGACGTGCTACCTCACGAATGAATCTTTTGGCCAATATAGTGCTTGTTGAGTTTTTTTTACATCTCACATTTCAGTACCAAAACTTCCATTTGCAACATTGTGATCTCTTTTAATTACATTTTATTTATCTAATGTTCCACACATGACTAGTTGATCATAAATATACCATCAAAAAACCTCAAAATCGTACTGATTAGTTGATGAAAAATATATCATCATAAAACCTCAAAATAGTACTTTTAGATTTGATAATACATCATCAGATCAATACGTGTTTGTCTACCAAGAAAAAAAGAAATTCCAATGACCCAAAAAAGGATATTGTTATGTTTAAAGCTTGCTCAAGTGGGAGAATAACCAAATGGGGGAAAAGACGGCCAAAATACATCTTGATATCAAATAATCCAACAAAAAAAGGGAAAGATAGACGAGGAGAACCTTGTGGTTTGTGATGTGAGCGTTCTTGCGTATCTCCGCGGAGATGGTGGAACGAATCTGGGAGATGGTTACAAGTTCGTCGAGATTGTAGATCTCCATGACGGTGGGGAGGGTTCGGCAGGCAGTCTTGAAGAAGTCGAGCGTGCGCTTGCGAGCTTCCTCCAGGCTGGCCGAGTTGGGAGGAACCTTAACCACCTTCAACGCCGCATACGCCATGACCTTCCTGCACTCTCTTCTCCAGCACACGAACCCTCTAGCAAACAAGCGTAGCCCTCTCTTCCCCTCCTCGATAGATTTCTCCCCCGCTGTAATCGTAGCCCTCTGGGAATCTAAAGCCCTGCGGCCTCTTATGCTCCCAATTCTTAAAGACGGGCTGCAAGCCCAATACAATTTGCAAACCTAAATTCTAAAATAGCCCAAAATAGGATAGTCAGAGTGCTTTAGCAAAGGGCGCAACGTTTTTTCGGATTTCTAAATTGCACATCCTATTTTCCAATTTAGCAGATGACACCCGTACTTTCATAAGTTTCTCAAAATGCCCCTTCGAATCCATTTCATCGGATTTGTTTACCGCCCAAATCATCATTCTAATTAAGTGATACGGTCAATGGACAAAGTGACTATAGAGACCAAATGTAATTCTAATTGACTAATCGTTTTAAATATTTTAGATTAAAAAAACTACTGAATAATATTAGAGCCCTCAAATGGACTAACACATAGCAGGTAGGCTAACCCATTATAAACTTAATATTAAGGGAGTAGAGGTGAGTCGCCTCACCATTTCGATGAATTAAAAAATTTCTAACCCAACCCAACCTAAGGCGTGTTGTAGATTAGGCGGGTCAAGCCGTGGGCTACAATTTTACTATATATTAATTTTTTTTATTCTCATCAAATTTGATTTATAATCATTTGATCATTTACATTGCGTAAGGAAACTATTCTAGTATTCCCTATGTTCTTCCAGTAGCATAGGATGTTTTGTCTGTTTGGTATTTTATTCTTCTTCTTTTATTTAAATCTCTAGCCAGTTGCTTTATAATAACAAAATCTCTCTTAGTCTCTCTTGTTTATCAATCTTAATGATATTCTTAATGAATAAAGACTTTGTCTCATTTTCTGTAATTAGATTTGAGAAGTATGAAAAACATTTATAGATTTTTTTTTTCTTAAACATCTATTTTTATTGATTATCGTGGTCAAAAAATGTATAATTTTTTTCAAGCATAAAATGACTTTATTTTGTACTTGACATATTGTGCCATTATGTTTCATTAAAAAAATATGACTTTAACTTTTTTCAATCCGCGAGCTAATCCAAGCCCATTGTAAGTCGATCCGTCTTAGCCCATAACACATGTGAATTAATCTATTTAAGCTTACGGTAAACTTAGATTGATAAAATTTAATCTAACTTACTTAAATTATTTAACTAGACAGTCGACCCGATGAATCTAACTCACATTGAATAGTATTAGACGGCAGCATAATTGTAGATTCCATTAATTAATATAGGATATAGGCAAGAAAAAGAACTGCGGTTTGCCCAAATTCAAGCCACCGAATAGAATCAAATGAACAACAATAACGACACGAAGAATCAATAATTTTCCTTCAATTAATCACCACAACCACCCCCACGAAGCTCAAGCTTAAGCAAATCCACGTCTTTGCCGCGGTCTCCTCGGCCCCAGACTCGGCCACAGCAGTCCCCGCCTGCGCCGGGTTGTCAAAGCTGGAAGGCACAGTCGGGACGACGACCCCGCCGGCTCCGGCGCTCCTGTCCGGCTTGCCAGGAGCCGGGGCTTCGGCCTGATGCTTGAGGCTCTCGGGCAGTCCCTGGCCGTGGGTGACGTTGATCTTGAAGTGCTGCCCGTGGCGACACTGCCGGCCGTCGTAGTCGCCGGAGAAGAAATAATTCATGCCCTCCTTCACCAGCGGCACCGCGATGCTCACCTTCGCCGTCGGCTGCCGAGACGAAGACCACTCCGTCGTGTCGTCGGCCTCGGCGTTGTTGTAGTCGCAGCGCTTGTAGGTGGTCACGTTGTAAGTCTGCACGACCGAGTGATTCTTGTCCGTGTTGAAAACTGCAAGCGGTCGATCGACCAGGATGAGCGCTTAATTCTTCTCGCCGGGCCTAAAAATCCGACCACGATGATGCGCATTTTCCATGATTCGATGAAAGGGGAAGTTTCATCAACTTACTGAGGAAATCTCCGAGGCTGAAGTTCTTGCCTGCGACCCACTTCTTGTAGTTCACATCCGGCTTCTGCAGCCTGTCATACCAGCCGAAGGAGTCTCCCACCGTGTAGTTAACATACGCGTCGCTCCTTTCATAAGTAGCAAGGATGGCGAAGAGGAAAAGCACCGGATGACGAACGGCATGATTCCTAAACGGAAGAACTCTGCTGGATCTGCTGCTCCCTGTCATCTCTTTTCCTGCGAAGGGAGAAAGCATTGGGGGACGGATTAAGGATCATAATCTCTCGTCGCTTCGAAAGAGGGGCGTAACTTAATCTAAACTACTCTTTTGCCACTAAAGCAGAATACTCACCCAATGTTTAATTCACTTCTTTACGTAGATATTTAAAACGATTTCAATATTATTCGACCGTTGACGTTACCCTTTTGATTGCAGTAATTGTCAACTCGCGTCTTATAAATAATGGCAATAAGAAATTAAATCCGAGAGTGGCAAAAGTGTAAATAAGGGATGACTTGTGCCTCTTTGGGGATGCTCTGCGTGGGATGTTAGTGGTACTGTCGGTGGGCTTAATACGGTTGGAACCATGTGAATGATCGCTATTGACACAGTGAGTTTGCCGGGGGAGCCCTCATTCTTCGGATAGGAATCGACGCGAAAATCTTCCACACGTAACCATGTGAAAGTGCGCAGCATATTTTTTTTTCTTTTTTTTTTCATAATAAATTCATATGCTAGATTGTTCTTTAAAAGAAATACATTATAAAATTTAATTGTAACATCTCGGTAAAAATTCTTATATCTTCATAAGAATTTGAATACAATATTAAATATACAAAAGTTCTTGCATCGTAGATTGAATAAAAATAAATATTATAAAAAATTAATTATTTACGATTTGAAACATAGAATATAGAGATGATTATTAGTACAAGAAATATTAATATTCTGTATTTATAAGAGACAAAATGGTAGGAGAGAAGAAAAATAATAGAGAACTCAGGTTTTAAGTTAGATATATAGGAAATGATATAATATGAAATTGAGTAGTTATTATTAGTTCATAAAATGATGAAGTAGTATGAGTAATTAAAAAAGGAAATAGAATTATAGCTCTCAAGATAGTGATAGCGAAAAAAATTACTAATATAATTAGTATATATGCACTTTAAATAGGAATTGATGAAGACACTAAAACTAGGTTTTGGAAAGAGTTAGCCCCCAGGCCTTGCTCGGACGGCCAGCGCAGCCGTGTTAAAGTCCGAAAAGGCAAGAGATCGATTCCTGGGTTTCACCGCCAGGCTACCGATGACTCCACATTTTTACGCTGGCCACCCTGGGTTCCTGATTTACCCCCTCCACACGTAGGGGTAGTGGTGGGGGGCCGCTAATGTGGTGGTTCTACTTTTTTTTTTTTTTTTGAAAAGAGTTAAATGAGGTATACAAATAATTTTACCAAACGAAATAATTTTAATAAAAGGATATCTAAATGGGTATATAGGGATAAAAAATAAAGAATATAATAGGGTGCATGGAGAT
>JBAMHZ010000001.1:1579270-1595297 GCA_037177395.1 Alpinia galanga | reverse complement strand
TTTACCTCATCCACATCAATCGAATAGCTCCTTATATTAGTTTATCAATGTACATCAATGAAATGCATCAATTGAATTAAAAATTTTCTATGGATAATCTTGTGCACATCAGTCGTTTAGGTACTAATAGCAATTGATTGATTATATCAGTTGAGTGTTTCAATCAAATCAAAATTTTTTTATGCACAATTTTATGCATAACAATAGACTGGTTAGGTTAGTTGAGTCTCATAGTCGAACCACAAATATTCTATTCGTAATTTCACGCACAATGGTCGATTGATCCTTATGACAGTCGACCAATGAAGTCAGTCGAGTGCCCAATCAAATCACAAACTCTTTGTGCTTGATTTTACATATAGCAGTTGACCGATGTTAACGCAGTTTGGTTTCTGCAGATTAAATGCAGCAGTTTTCATGAAAACAGTGATAGTTAGGCAGCTATTCTTCATGAAAAATGCAAAAAATATAAAACCAACGCAAATCCTATAGTTCCTAGCCTTTAGATTCAATGAATATGCATGTTTAAATACATTATATCAAAATTTAACAAAAAAAATGTGCATTTGGATCAAAATCATCTAAAAACTCACGTCCTAATGCTATAAAATCAATCACAACTTAACATGTTGCTCTGATACCAATTGATGGTTTCAATCCATCAACAATCGCACTACCACAAATAAATTATAAAAAATTCAAACGATCCAACATAGGATCTTATAGAAGATATACATCAAATATGCAAAATAAAAAATGCAACGAAAGTGAAAGAGAAATAGCAAATCCACACCTAAATCTAGAGACATTCTCATCTTCATTTTCACTAGAAGAACATGAAGATCATAATATGACTTAGTCGCAGGGCTTGATCTTCAATATGTGCGAGAGTGACGGCTCCGAAACGTCAGTCCAAAGGGAAAAGCAAGATAACCGTCAAAATCCTCTCCTACGGAGAACACACACATATAAATATATTGAGTTCAAACTCATTGATAGTCCATCATTGCTAAGATAATGAGTTAATGGATTATATATATATATATATATATAAATCCACATTCAATTATATTAGCAATATAGTTCATCCAACAATAAGCCTAATTTGAATTATAGAACTATGATTGAATCAAATCTGAATGAACAAAATATTGAATTGAATCATATTGGTCTATACTGGAGTTTATTACTCATTTTTGTACTTGCTATTTTATTTTTCAATTATTTCTTCAATTGAGAGAAAGAGAATAGTATCAATTCTCTTATCCAATTCAGAAAGATACTATCCTTGTAATTATCCATGGTTGTTTTTGTCTATAGCATGACCATTTGAAAAAATGTGAAAGAAAGTAGAGAAAATGATCGATACTACTGGAAGGATTCCTCTTTGGATGGTAGGTATTGTAACTAGTATTCTTGTGATCGATTTAATATGTGTTTTCTTTTACGGTTCATATTTTGGATTGAGTTCATTTCTCTAGTAATCATATGAATCGAATTGTAAACATGGAAGAGTAAAAACTTAACGACCTTACCACTCTAATTAGACAGACAAAGGAAAGTGAAGTCCCATTAAGTCATTACTCTTATAAGATATAAGAATATAAGAAGAGTTGAAAATAAGTATAGATTTGAAGATTCTCAAATAGGTCAACCTTTCAAACTGATGTAAAATCCATGGACAGGCGAGAAGTAACCTGACAAATTGAAACATCTTAGCAGCCAGACGAAAAGTAAACAAAAGTGATTCCTAGAGTAGCTGCGAGTGAAATGGGAGCAGCCTAAATTGTGACAATGCAGTTGTGGGAGAGCAATTTAAGCATCGAACCTATGACAAAAATACTAAATTATATTATTTTAATGGATTTGTTCACAATGACAAATTTATATATTATTAATTAATATGTTAATCCATCTTACAAAAAGACTAAACCAAACAAGACATCTTCATGCACAAGGGAGGGTGACTAAAGAATTAAAACCTAAAACTTACAATCAATCAAACACATTTAATTGGCAGTTGGCGGGAAATAAAATTTAACATCTTTCAGAAATCGTCAACAGTCTCATCGCTTGTCCCCTCAACTGCATCAACTCTCAGAACTCAGAAGTGGATTATTAACACACGACGTTATCCACTCTAACTTGTCGCCTAACAGAGATTACTGTGCTTCAAGAGTGAACGGATTGTGGCCGAGTGTTTCATGAAAAACAACGTCGCCAGGGCTTTGCTAGATCAAGATTAGCAAGCACATGAAAGGATCAGGATCAAACATAGACTTCCAACTGTAATAAGATTTTGGCAATCATTTTGATGAATACCACAAGAATCTGAATATGCAAAGGCTTAAGAAAAAGCGTTCCATACCTCCGAAGAGGTTCTTAGCCCATTGCCGATGAAGTATGGAATCCATACTGTGGATTCTGTAAGAGTACAGATAAATCGTTTGTCTCAAGCAGTGTATAAATTTTCATGAAGGCTTACATACTTTCGTTAACTGTTAAAGCCCATACCTCCTTCAACGAATTATTTAGAGCATATCGGCTTCTTATCTTCTAGCAACCAAGAATTCCACTACTCCAATCCAAAATTAAGTCACACGGTAAACCAGAAAAGGTGAGAGCTGTAAATCATTTTTGCAACCTAAGACCGTAGTTGCTCACAGACCATGATTCTTGATACCAGGGGAAAAAGTACAATACAACTCAAATGGCCATTGCACTTAAAAGGAGGTAAAAGAAAGCAAGTTTCATTTTTTTTTCCCAATCAATCATACAAGAAACTTGATGATGAAATGCATATATGCCAACTGGCAGATTAAATTTGGCCTAACAAAATAATCTCTTAATAAAAATATGCTGTTAAGTTTGTAACTTTGTATTCAAGACCTTTAAATCATATTTATTTTTTCTTCACTGAAATGTTCATGGCAACACTAATCGGATATGTAATATGTGCTATTCCAAAAGAGAAAAAAAAGTAATAGGATAAAAAGATGACTGGATTACACTTCAATAGTGTCTGATTGCTTAAACTATGAAAAGAAAGAGAAAAAAATAAAAGGAACAGCCTCCATATTCAGTATAAAACCTCAGAATACAACTCAAACCTTTATTTCTGACCTAAGATGGACTTTGTAAATTGAGATTAAGCTGAGCGAACATGTATCCTTCGCTGAATGGGGGTCCTGCAAGAAGGGCAATCCTTCATTCCCTGCTTCTCATGCAACTCATTGCATTTTGCACAAACAATTTGATGGGAGCAGGGAAGGAAAACAACTGACATTTCCTCGGTCAAGCACATTACACACTCCCTATCACGCTGAACTTCATTGTCAGATCCCAGGGAATCCAGTACCTCAGTATTAGAATGGGCATTCATGTCCCAAGTAAGTGCTGGGGGTTTTGTATGACTATTAATTCTCAGTTTTGAAATCTTGTCTTCAATGCTTCTGATATCTTCTTTGTATTTTTGTAAATCACTTTCTGACTTTAATACAAAGGCTGTTTCCTCCAATTTAGCCGAAGTTTCTATTTGTTCACGTTCATTCCTTTCAGAAGCGACCAGCATGAGGACATTTTGTTTTCCCTTCTCTTCAAGTTTCCATCTATTCTGTAATATTTATTCTAAATGAACCACCATCTGAAGTTGCATGTACAAACAATTCAAAATGACCAATACTTTACTGAGAAAAAATGTATCATAGGAAGGAATAAAAACTACAATTGAACCAAGGGATAGAAGGGCTACAAAATTTAATAAATTATCTGTGTTTCTAACATCTAAAGCACACCTGGTTCTCCCCTTGACCATTTCCCTGGTCTAAAATTTGTTTTCCTTCCAGGATGACTTCAATGTAAGTTACCAATATTTATAAACGAATATGTATTTATATCTAAACATACACATCAACGAATATGTATTTATATCTAAACATACACATCATAAGTGTTTGAATGAATAGGCTCTTAGTTAGACATGATTTATTTACTTATCACTATTATAATTGTGACACGCTCATGCACACACATATATATGGTCAAATCATATTACTTCAGTTCACTTAAGTGTTAATTACACCTTTACTCTCAACTAAAACGTGTCAATTGATAATGGGCCTCAGGTAGAGTGCTAAAAGATGTCTCAGGTACAATGATAAAAAAACACAAGTGAAAATGATATTATTATCTGGCAAGGGATGTTGAAAACTTTCCAATGATTACCTTTGCTTTGAGGCAACTTATCAATGATTTTCTTAGTTCTAAGATTCTAGAATTACATCATTCTGTTACAATTAGTCCCCAAATGAAGTTTGAATTCCCCCTGTAAATATAAAATAAGATTTGGTTCTCAAAATAGTTCTTGTGGGACGACAGGATACACAAGGAGCAGATGTGAATAATGAAGTCAACTTACAATTGCTTTCAGTTACAGCTCATGGTGTGCCAGGAATCATTACCTCATTTATAATCATTTATAACAATATAGAAATGATATAGTATAGCCACATATATAATCATAGGCTACCAAGTAGTACTTTGTTCTGTAATAAAGGAAGAGCATTAAATCAAAAAAGGGAAACAATGATTGAGACTAATGACTAGCATTTGCAAAACAGAAAAAAAAAAGGACAAGTGGAAATATGAAAGTAATGGCACAGCTAAGTTGAGCAATCGCAATTGATAATTACCTCACTTTGGTCACGGTACACTTTTACTTCTTCAAACTTCTGGCTAAGATGCAATAACTTCTGTTTTTCAGCTGCAAGATCCTCAGCAAGCATTATTTTTTCCTTTTCCCACGAGTGCTTCTTCTTCTGTGTCATGATTTCCCTCAGTGATGCTTCTTGACAATTATTAGCTAGTTCAGTAGCATGTGCCTTGGCAACTTCCAATTCTTGCCTCAGCTTGCTGTTATCATCTTCAAGCTTCCTGATAGCATCATTTAACAATTCATACTGAGAACAGGCTTTTGACCAAGCAAATTCTGCTTCAGTGACTTTCTTCATCATGCTAACTTCTAGTGTTTCCTTTTCTTTAAGGAGATGAGCTGCTTCATCTCTTTCTTGCCTCAGGCTTTGAAGTTCAGCCTTGTCCTTGTTGAGTCTACGAGCAGCCTGCATCACCTTTTGTTGTCCCCAATCTGTCCAGTCTTGTAGCTGGGTCTTCAACACCTCAACTCGAGAGAGTAATTTAACCAATATTTCATCTTTGGCATTCACAGGTGTCCAGTTTGAACTAACCTGACTGTACAGAAACTTAGAAATGCAAGTCCTACTAGTGGAGTCAGAACTACCATTTTTACCAATAATGACATTATGGCAAGTATTAATAGTACGTGATAAGGAAGCAACGGTGCTTGCAGGAGGTAAGGAATGGTTCTTACTAACAGTATCCAAGTCAGTTGATACAATGTTAGATGAACCAGCAGTGAAAGAGAAGGTCTGAGTTGTAATTGATTCTGAAGAGGCCAGTTCAACTGTTTTATCCAGTTTTTCTGGAGAGGATTTTGGATTACTAATAAAACCTGAAATGGACTTGTTCTTTTTGGCTAACAGAACACTAGCCAAGTTGCCATTTTTAGTTGATCTTGAACCTGACCTATAACCATGAAGTCGATTTCTCCTATCAGATTGATTTGATCTGCCCCGACCTCTAGAACTACTAGCAAGTCGTTTTTTACTTCCAAAAGGCTTTTCACGTGGAAGAGAAGATCTAGGTAAAGCATGAGAGAAGAGATTCTCCTCTAAAGATTTAGATGAAGATAATGGGTTCTCCTTTAAAGGTACTGAATGATTGTATGGACCATGCACACTGCCTGAGGCATAGAATCGTGAAGAAGGTAAGCCAGGGACTCTAGCCAAGCTTGAGGTTTCATCTCTAGAGGAAAGTGGAGGATGAGTTGAAGAATTTAGCTCACCAGCAGGAGCATTGCATTCTGATGTGGCCGAACTAGAACCATAGGAATTACAGTTGGAATTCAACTGAACAGCAGAAGAACCTGGAATATCACTGCATCCTGAACTATTGAAAGTATCACTATCCATCATGCATGCAATGGAAAGATTCATATCGCACATTAACAAGGACCACATCGCATTCCCTCTACTAAAGAAAGGCCTCATCTCCATAAGCACACTAACCATGTCTTCCAATAAGGTCTTCTCCAACTTTATAATCTTTTCAGAAGCATTCTCAATATCAGAAACATCCACTACTTTTCCGCTTGCTAGATACTCCAGAGCATGTTCAGCAATGCTTGCAACAAGGTCTTTACAACCATAGCAATGACCAACATTTAGGAGAGCATTAATTGCAATAGACTCTGTATACCCATAAGAAGTAATCTTCTTTATTGCATTCTTGTAAGCTGCATCCAAATTACTCAGTAGAAGTTCCTCAAGTTGGGTTTCTGTCAAGCCACTCCAATCAGTTTCTCTTACATCTTCCAAATCTAATACCTCCTTGAGACTATGAGTAAGAGCTCTACAAGTACTACACAAGCTTACATGTTTCTCAAGATCTTGACTACTCAAAGGCTCAGTTGAAATTGTTTCATAGTCATGGTATGCACTTTCCATTAAAGAAGGATCAGGCGTGTCTAGTACCGGGGAATCTGCAGGAAATTTTCTCTTATTCCTGCTACACTTCTCTTGAGAGGATATAACAGATGATGCAAGAACACCATTTGCGGTTACAATTGCTGCCATTCTAGCTTCGGGGTAGTGGCGCAGATTGATATCTGTATATCAAGATTATAGAAATGATAACCCCATTGATACATTAAATTGAACACAAAACATGAGGATAACCCAAGAGTTGGACTATAAATTTCTGTCATAACAATCGTAAAATACAATAGCATTCAGATTTTCTCGATTATTGTAATGCCAAGAAACTCACACTACCCCCCAAAAAATTTGGGGAAGAAAAATCCGATATCAGAGTGGCAATTGAATCTTCATCAACACATCGGTTCTATGAACAACAAAAAAGAAATCAACAAGCGAGAAAACGAACGCATTTAACATAAATTTATTGAGCAAGAACTCAATTGGAACGATTTCCGACACAAAACATAGCGGTTTTTCAGGAAAAAACACATCAGTTAGGGTAAATCTGCCCCCAATGCTCGATTGAGCGGAAAGTGTAATACTGAATTCCATAAGATTCAATCAAAAGAGGTGTGAACCCATCGGATGAAAACACCGTCACAGACGGGCGGAGACAAGGCAATTCGTTGCATGGAGCGCCGCAATAAAGATCGGAGCTTACCAGGGTGGATCTACCGCGGTTTAGATCGATTGGAGGATCGATCGGCGATCATAAAAGGGGGGATTGGGTCGCAGCACAACGGCTTGGCAGAAAAATAACTCTCAATTTGGCTTTGGGGTTGGCTATCAGATTTGTCGCAGTATATATAGCCAATTGCAATTTTAACAGTTCAGTTCATTTATTTAATGACATCAGCCGTGGTTAGAATTGTCTTTTTCTATTTTATTTTTCTTTACGCCTTCCTCTCTTCCTCACAAATTCTTTTTTTTTTTTTTCATCATGACACTTCGAATTGATAATTTTTTTACTATTCAAATTCAATTTTAAGGATTGATTTTTCCCACGCTATAATACCAAATAAAATTTATAGTTGAGAAAAAATAAATCTTTTTTTTTTATTTTTTCAATATAGTAATTAGCAACGAAGCCAAAGCCTCAATGCTCTATCTAAAGCCTTGGTTATCGCTCATATGTTGTAAAGTTGTTGTTAGGAGTATTGAAAATATAATTAAAGTTTCATATTAGTAAGATATGGAAAAAATTATGTGCTTATAAGATGAAAAGATATCTTCATTGGTATGAGGCTTTTTGGGTAAAACTCAAAAATAAAACTATGAGGGCTTAGACCCAAAATGGATAATATCATCATTGTGGAGATATGTGAATCTTATAGGCACTAAAAATTGGTATCAAAGTCGTAGTCCATGTCAAACCAAGCACCTTGAATGAAGGAAGTGAGGATCTCATGTCCAGGTCAAGAGAACCAGATACTAGACATAAAGTCCAATTATGTCAAGAGGATTGGACAATTGACAGGAAGTTTAGTTGGGTTAGGATGATCGGATAACTGACAAGAAGTTCAGTTGGGTCAAGATAACGAAGTCTAGCTAGGTCAGGAAAACCTAGTGGGTTGATGATTCAACATCAAGTAGAAGAAGTCCTTCAAGAATGAATAGGCTTGAGAGAAGCTCAATGTGATACTTTGTTTGAGGAAAGATTGTTGGGAGTATTAGAAATATAATCAAAGTCTCATATTGGTAAGATATAAAAAAGATCATGTGCTTATAAGATGAAAAAGATATTTCCATTAGTTTGAGACATTTTAGATAAAATTCAAAAATAAAATTATAAAAACTTAGATATAAAGTAGACAATATCATAACATTATAAAAATATATAAATCTTATACACATTAACAGTTATCACTAGCTCAAACTATGAAGCCAAAGCTAAAGCCTTCTTGTTTGTCATCTTAAAGATGATAAAAAAACAAGGGATATTATTGAGACTTTTGCCCCTTAAATAAATGAATTGGTTCAAATTTAAGATTGAATCAGTTTTATCCATTGAGTTGCAATGTTTATGCACTAAGTAAATTTCTCAAATATATCACAAAACAAATAAATTATGTATTATTAAAGGAAATTCCCATTAATAATTTGCGAACTTTTCCCAAAAAATTGTGAGCTTCTGCGTCACGACACGCGATCAGTTTCCTTCCCGGCCCACGATAAGTTAGAAGACGTCGAGGCAGAAGGAAGCAGCAGTCACACGAACAGCGGGCGGCCAGGATGGGAAATCTGTCGTTGGAGTTCGATTCCGTTTCCGGCCAGTTGATCTTGATGTCCCTCCTCCTCATGGTCGCTTCCTTCTACACCGGCACTCTCGTCTCCCCCAGCTCCTCATCCTCCGTCGCCGTCCTCGTTTCCAGCCCTCTCCCTTCCCGTCATTCTTCCTTCACTCGTCTTTCCCAAGATACCGTTCCTTCCCTCCATTAACTCTCTGTGGAATCTCCTAGATCCGGTCATGTAACCGGAGATTCTCTTTGCAGGCGAAATGGGTAACCGGAGATTCTTTTTGCAGGCGAAATGAGGTTCCCGAGCCGAGTCGCTCTCACATCCAGAACAAAGTCGATGCCGATCCCACCGACGGGCGTCAATGTCTGCCCTACTGAGTACAACGAACACATTCCTTGTCACGATGCAAGTTACACTAAGTTTGATCTGAAGTTTGAACATTTCGAAGAAAAGAAGAGCTAGAGAGTCATTGTCCGCCCGCGGAGATAAGATTATTTTGCTTGGTTCCCCGTCGGCTGACTCAAGATATCCATAAGGCGGCCTACGAACAGGGACTATGTGTGGCGTAGCAATGTGAACAATTCGCACCTCGCCTAGGTTAAAGGGGGACTCAATTGGGTGCACGAGAAGGGAAGCTGTGGAGCCGGTATCCGCTTCAAGCATGGGAGAGGCTATCTATATTCAGAAGTAGCTTGTCTTTTTGGACTCTACTGGTTTAATTAAAAAAAAATCCAGTGGAGCTCTGATCCATTAGTAATTCAGGCTTTGAGAAATCTATCTTGTATGCTATTTTGTTATGTCCAGAATTCAAGTTGCGATTGCTGACTATTCAGGCTGGGAAACATGACAACTAAGAAGCAGGTGATCTATGCACAGTAGGAGTTGTCCAAGTCTTGGATGTTGGTTGTGGTCTTGCCAGCTTATCTGCTTCGGCTTGATATTTACACTATTTCATTTGCTCCAAAAGATGGCCACAAGAATCAGATTCAATTTGCTTTCGATAGAGGAATTGGGGCAATGATATTAATGTTGGCTGCAAAAAGAAAACCATTTCCTAGCAACTCATTCGAGATGGTTCATTGTCTGAGATGGCGTGTTGATTGGCATGAAAATGGTATTGTTTTCTCATACTCATCTTGAGAAGAGCTTCTTTTTTTTTCAAGGTCCCTTGTATCATGTCATGAATAATAAGAATTTGGTGTCTCAATTCTTATATTTTATCCATTATATAAAGCACTCGATTAAATGATTGTTAATAAAAGAAGTATCATTTCCTTAATTATGTTCTCATGACCTACCAGTGAAAAATCTGATGCATTTGGCTTTACTTTCTTTTTACGCTGGTATCGATAGTTCTTAAAGTTGCCAATCTAGTTCTATTATTTTCGTCAGTTCTTCATGCTATTTTGCCAAGGACATTATTCAAGAATTTGTTGTTTATGGCTTCTCTAATTGATGCTATTGGTACAACACTTGCATGGAATTCTATACATGACGGTTTTTTAGTATTCACATGTTTTGCAGCAAAGTGTGATGTTCTAACATGATATTGTAGATTAGGGGAATGCAATTATTCCCTTTTGTTTTACTACTCATTCATCAAATAACCTTACATGTGCAAAATAGATGTTTTGTTAGAGGTTGCAACTTGTTTTGTGATGTGCCTGTTGCAGTTTCCAAGTTTTTTAGCCGCTCTTTGAGATTTGCTAAAGTAGAGTTTTGAATTCCAGGTCAGATAAATAAGGTACAACTATTTATGCTAGCAATATGCTCATTATTGATTGTTCTTTCACTAGATGTAATATCTGTAACACAATAAGGTATTTTGATTTTAGGCACTATAAGACCCTAGATCATTCTGAAGTGTGATCTTCCATTCAAAGTTATCAGCTGTTGATTTTGAGATGAAATATAAACATAGATGTAATAAAGTTCTATTCCCTCTGTTGGTTCACTATGGCTATTTATTTCTGGGAAATTTGTCATTTATTGCTACAGCCTACAGTAGAAGGTCATTTAGTTTTATTTTTATATATTGTCATACTCTATCCACATCATTTTTACTATGTCATACGTCCAACAAGGGTCACTCTAGGTGAAAATTGATGCGAATAACAGATTTTGGGAAGAGCAAATTGGTGAACATTGGAGGTTGATTGGTGTGAACAAGACTGAATTTCAAAACACCACGGACATGAATGCTTATTATAGAGGATTTTCGATGGAATTTATGTCTGTGGATTACACATTGCCTGCCATTTATGTCCGTGGGTTGACTGGTGCTTATCACGATTGGTAGGTTGTGAATTTTTATCTATAGTAAATTATTCTGTCATACTAGATGTGACACGGATTCAAATTGGTATTTTAGGTGTGCCCCTTTCTCAACATACCCACTCTCATACTATTTGCTCCATGGTTTTCATCTTTTTTCTCATTACAAAGGCTATGTGGAAGGTTATGATATAGAAGATATCATGCTAGAGATGGATCATATAATCTGTCCTCGGGCATCATTTTGTTACTTATAGTGACAATGCATAAACTTTATATTAATTTCAGAAAACTTATAATTGTTTCTTAGAAAAGTTCCTGTCCTTATTCAGGATTATAACATTTTCACAAGATATTCCTTCATATTTTTTATGTGAAACAAAATTAATTGAAACTTGCTTGGGTGTCAGGTGCATTGGTCTTGAATTTGGTATCTGCAATCTTTTATCTTATACACTGCCAATAAACCTGAACATAAATGGTACACAAAAATGAATAGACAATGATAAAATCTTTCATTTTTTATGATGTTAATAGAATTTTGGCAACCAAATAGTCATTTTTTTACTATATATATATAGACACACACACACACGCTCAGAGATGAGGAGTCATGCATGGTGTACAAAGCTAACATTTTTCATGTTTATGACACTATTAGTATTTTAGTTACTGAATTGTCATTTTGTATGATATACATCCAGGCTTTATTGTAATCAGGGATGAGGAATATTGTGTCTCAACAATCCAAATCTCCAACCCAAGTTCCTTTGGGACTTCTCATTACACGCTAGAAAACGAGGAAAAGAAGATGGAACCTGTGCTAGTTTGCAGGAATAAATTTTAGGCTATTGTTTCAGGTAAGCCACACATATAAGCTATTTTTTTTCCATTTAGGCTATTGTGATTTGGCATTTGCTTCCACATGATACACTGAAGTTTCACTTTCACATAACATCATGCGGAAGAAGTTTTGATGAACTGTACAAGAAAAGTAAGCACACAGTATGGCTATGTTTTCTTGCTTTCTAATTGTTTTCTCCATTTGGCTCTATTTTTTATTGTCAGTTCAATCACTATCCTTCTTTTCCTTGGATAAACATGTCAACACGATAATGATCATCTTGTATAATACCAGAATCTAGTCCCACGTCAGGAAAAAAGTACTAGGCACACCTCTATGTGATCTTTGTTTTGTAGCTCTTGTCAATGGACTTGGGCCCTAGTCGGTCCAATTCCCTTCAGTGCAACATTTGCCCCAAGCACGAATTTTACTTGTGTTTATAAATAAACACAAAAATCATTATAGACAAAATGCCTTATCCAAATAAAAAATCAGCCAACCAATCACATCACTCCAATTCCACATCAAATCCATTACAAAAAAAAATATTTCTTAAGAAAACAACCAACTGCCTGAAAAGTCGCAGCCATTTTACTTATCTCCTTCCCTATCTCCACTTCATCATCGTCTCACCTCTTTCAATGGAGACCATTATTTCACCTTCCACCTCCCTCAACCCCAAGCCTTACTCCCTCCCCAAGCCACCCAAGCTCTGCTTCTCTCCAAATCCTTCGCCTGCGCATACTTCATCTCTCCTCCTTCATCATCATCCCCCGAGAAGACCTGGATCTCACACCTCCATCATGGCCTGGCAGTTGACGTGCTGAGCAAGGGCACTCCGCCGGAGTACATCCTCGATGATGCCAGCATCCTCAGCCGTGTGACTAAATCGGACCCAAAGGGCTTATTGTCTGATCTTGAGTCAAGAAAGAATCTTCACACCAATGTCATAACTGTCTGCAAGCTCATGGTGAGCAGGTAGGTTGCTCAAGTGCTCATTGTCATCTGTAGGTGTTTCGGTGGCTGTAAAGTGCTATAAGGCTTGCAAAGATTGTTGATATCATCTAAATGCATTCAACAACTTTGATTTGCAGAGTAAAGCAGACACTTTTGAGTATGCTGACCAGGTGGTCAAGAAATGTTATCCTCCTATCGAAGAAGGAAACAACAAAGGAATAGTTGTATTGGTTACCACCCAAAAGGAAGTGGCAATCACAGGAGGGACCTGAATTTATTAGTGCAGTAGGAGATACTATTCTCGATGCGACCATATCAGAGAACCTTCCTTGTATGGATCTGTTATTAATTTATTATTGCTGTTGTTTAGAGGCATTTAGTGTTAGCAAATTTTATCTGTTGATCTTCTAGTATGGTGGTTTGTTGACTCTTTACAATTAACGATCCCACTAAATAATTTGCAATTGGTCGTACTACTTGGGCTCAAATTAGACCATTGGTATATAATATGCATGCAGATGGACTATCGTACGTGGTGGCTGAAGTGGAGGATGACTTTCTATGTTACACTTCTCTATGTTTATCTGAGGCCATTGAATCACTTGGATGAATTCCTACCTATTTACTGGGTTGTGTCAACTTAGGATCAACCATCTTAGGGTGAGGTAGATGATGATTTCCTATTTTGAAATAAATTAAATGTGTGTCTTACAGTGAAGCAAAGTGCAAAGTGTGCTAACAAAGCACCTCATGTATGCCATCTATACTTATTTGCAAGAATCTGTATTCAAAGATCTTATCCTTTCTCCAAATTCTAGATGTTGGACTAAATTTTCCCCATGAGATTAAAATTCCAACATTAGTTGTTTCTGTCTACTCCATTGCTTCTCCAGTTTCATCATTCTCTGAAAAGAGTTCCATGTATACTCTAATATCGAATTATTTACAAGTTGGGGAAAGCTCCAGCATAGTTTCTTTGTTTTATTTCCACACTGGAGCCATATTGTTAGCCAAATATACTAAGATCTGTAAAGTTTCTGAGATTGACAAGAGGTCCACTCGACTATTTAGTAAATTCACTTAGCTGATGCCAAATAATTAGAATGCATGGCTACTTCTTGTTAATAGGCTGGAAATGAAGTCATTGTTATGTGGCTTGCTCTTTGTGCACCCATAAAAACTAGAAATGAGATTCCTTTGCTTTTGTGCTGTTACTAATTTGGAACCATCAGGTTGAATGTCCCTGTTTAGTATGAAATTATCAACTAGAACCTGCCAAAATAGGGGGCAAAATATGATAGCATTCATGTCAGTGAAACTGTGAACATTGATTAGTTTTTATCACATTAAAGAATCTTGTAAGAAAAATGATGGTGTCAGCGTTTATTTAACTTTATGTCCACGGACACTAATGCTTTGTTTACTTAGGAGGAAAGGCTTTGTTTACTTAGGAGGAAAGAAATCGAAACTATGAAAAAAAAATTTTACTTGGGGAGAAAAGAAACTATTTTTCTTTCTTTTGTTTACTCAATGGGGCAGATGAATTTAAGATTTCCTTCCAAATCAGACGAAAAACCTTTTTTTCCTCTTAATTTTTATTTAATTGATAAAAATTTACTCTTGTGGTTTGCTATCGCTATCATCATCGCTAAGTGTCAGCCATTGTTGTTGGCCACTGCCGCCACAGGCCACTGTCACCCCTCGTCAATCGCTGTCGGCTACTTGTTGCCTCCCACCATTGTTTGTCGGCCGCCCCCCTAGTTGCCACGGGTCACCATCGGTAGCTGGCTGTCGTTTGCTGTCGATCGCTGGCCGCTGTCGTCAATCGCTAGCTAACACGAGCCGCCAGTTGTTGGTCGGTTGACTGTCGCGCTGACTCATTGGGCGACAGACGACAGTGGCGGCTGTCTCAATCGACACGGCCACAAGTGGATAATTTTTTATTTTTTTCCTCTTATTCTTTTTCCTCCGTTTCTTTATTTCTTCAAGAATTCTTTTCCTTTCTTCAGAGAATTTGTTTCTTTTCTCTTCCATTTCTCTTCTCTTTTTCTAAGGAATTTTTTCCTTAAGAAATTTCTTTCCTTTTATAATCTATCTTTCGGAGTAAACGGAGGCTAAAGCTCAGGGTGAATTGAAGGTTCTAGTGTAAGCATTTCTTACATGAGTTCAATCTAAGTCGATAGTATGGAATGTACCAATAAATTGACTTAATTTAGACTACATTCTAGCTTTAACATTGATGACAAAACAGTAAATGAAGTCCAGGTTGGAGCACTCTACTATTCATTGACTACATTCTAGCTTTAACATTGTTGGCGTTACTGTGCAACCGTCACATTAACGGCGGAGACGAAAGACCTCCGACAGTTAAGCAATCAATAGAGACAACGAGTCTCCGAGAGGCTGCGCATGGCTGCAGTTATGCAACCAATGGAGACGTAAGGTTTTTGGAAGGTTTTGGAAGGTATACGAAAGGTCTCTATCCAAATTATAAAAGGGGAATGACAGGGATGAGGATAAAGATTAGAGATTGTAGCAAGCATCCGAGAGGAGAAAAAGGATTTAGTTTGTGAACAATTGAAAAACTTTTCCTTTTGTAATTGTCTTTCAGACGACAAGCACAAGATCGAAGGATCTTCTTCACAGATCAGAACAGACATCAAAATCGGCAAACTCACTGTAAGTGTTTACAGTTTATGTAAATTGATAAAGTTTGATTCAGGCTATGATTTAACTGACAATGGTATTAGAGCAAATGTTGATTTGCATTTGTTGCATGAATTAAATTTAAGTTCGTTGTTTTTTATTTACTGTTCACGAGTTCTTTGCGAAGAAAAAGAAGATGAACAGTGGAAAACAAATCACAGTGAACAGTGTTTTTTAAGAAAAGCACAGTACTTAGCAGCGGTGCTCGGCACCCACCCCGAGCACATGGTGCTCGGGCGCTAAGCAAATGGTGCTCGGCCCTGAGCACCCGCTCGAGCACAATGGTGCTCGGGCGCCGAGCATAGAGGTGCTTAGCACCGCCGCGACAGCACACTGTGCTTGGGCAAGTAGTGGATGAGCACAAGGTGCTCGGCCCCGTCACAAAAGCGCGCGA
>JBAMHZ010000001.1:1554887-1579170 GCA_037177395.1 Alpinia galanga | reverse complement strand
AAAAAGGGTAAGGGAAAATTTTTTACCTAGGGCCCAATGAAATGTTGAGCCGGCCCTGCTTAGCAAACTCTCAAACTTTGGTTTTTTTTTTTACAAATATTAAGTGCCTGTACCTTCGGCTTGACTAATTCTGAAAGTGATTTGTTTGGCCTTATTGTTTTTTTTCGAAGAAGTTATATATTTTTTCTAGATTAAATCTTCACTAACCATCAAGATAAATATGAAAGGGCTGTCTAATATCAAAATTGTACTCTATTTACGAAAGTAAATTCATATGACCAGGATTGCTCACATAAATTTTTAAAATTCACTATTGAATATGTTTCAATATATGATTGAATTATGATCTCCTATATAATACTTTTTCTCCTTGCCACTACATTGTAGTTTTACTTTTTTTTACTAACATCGGGTATCAAACCTTCGGTTCTATTAATTCTTGGGATGGTCGACCCTATTCCATAGATTTTTAATGGGGCGCTAAGTAATTCATAAGTGAGATATAATCCATTGACCACCAAAGTAAATTAGGAAGTGCACACGTGAGCAACTTTAATAGTTACAATGTTCTTAGTTTGCCATTTCATTTGGATGAAAATCCTATAAAATGCACCATAGCTGGAGATCAAACCGTGAGTACTTAGGAGTCAAACTGAACACTTTACTGTTGCACTGTAGCCCTGGAGCACTATAACTTTACTTTTTTTTAGTTGACATAATGTATTCAGATTTTATACCCGACTAATTCTGGGAATGATTGATTCAGTTCTAGAGAAACTTTTCATTACTCACCGGGATAAAATTAGAAAGCGCAAGTGATCCGTATTTTTTAACATGCACTCTATTTGAAAGGTAAATTTTATAAATTCACAGCAACTAAAATTCAAACTATAAATGTTATGCCAGGTGGGCAAGGCAACTTTACTTTCAAACTATAGTTAACGGTTACGCAAGGAAACATCTCCTCTCTCATTTTTTTCATGCTCAATAATAATATGAGCTATACAATCTATTAGATCCTTTTTTTTTTCTCTCTCTCTCATAACCCTCATAACCTGTTATGCACTGTCGTATGTTCCTGTATCTATTTGCTCTCGCTTTATTTGTTTCCATTCTTTTTTATTGTTGTCGTCCTTTTTGTATGTGTACGTGCCCTTAAGCGGATGCATGTATTAGTTAGGGTCATTGTAAATTCCAAACCATTAACATTAATTATACTCAATTTGGGGATGAAAATACTATAATGCTATTGATATTTTTATCATAATAAAAAATTTGCATTTCTAACTGTACATTATGTGCTTTTAAAATTATAAAATTTTCATAGTAAAATATGCACCGATCATGACTAAATTTTTACTTCACTAAAAATGATCAGCCATATAAATCCTCTTGCATTGTTCGGTTCCATCACTTATTATATTATTAATATATAATGTAATAAAGAAAATTAAAAGATTGGTTTCATCATTTTTAAAGTTTATTTTTTAAAAAATGATTGAAAATTTAAAAGACAAAATTTACGATAAAATTTTTTTTTTTGGACGCTTATTCAGTTGTTGAGGCCAGACTTCAGACGCACGTGAAAACAGACCCCTTCCCGATCACCAAAATGCTATTGGCTCATATATGGAGAAGCCCACAATGGAATTCTATTATTAGTTCTTGAAAAGGGGAAATAATTAATTTATACAACAATGCGACAATCGGGTCGCAGGAAGCTGCGAGAGCAGTAGAAAGGTGTTTGTACATATCGAAAGATGGCAGGCAGCCGAGGGCCAAACCGTTGGAGAGGGAAGAGACGGATCGAGAGTCCACGGGGAAACGTCTGAAGCTCTGAATCATTTCACGACCATGGCGACTGAGGAGGTGCAGGTGATCCACTCGTGGTCGGCGCCCAGGTCCCTCAGCACCAGTCTCATGTACTCTTTCGCTCAGGTTTTCTCCTCTCTCTCTCTCTCTCTCTCTCTCTGCATCCGGCATGTATTTGATCTTGTGTGATTCAGTGTGCTTTTTGACGGTGAGATCCTGATGGCCATTTGATCATCATTCATCCTTTTTGTTCGTTTGGGTTCAGAGGGACGATATGGATGTGGTCGACGAACCTCTATATGCAAACTTCTTGAGGATCACTGGCTTGGAGAGGCCCTACCGTGATGACCTCTTTGCCAAAATGGTAATGACTCGTTACGGGTTTTTGAGTCTGTTTTTCTTAGCGTAGTCAAATTGAGTGACTAATCGATAGGGTGATGGAACATTGGCTTGTTTTATATCACTGGAGTTCGTTTCAAACTGCATGTTTATCTTTCTAAAGATAAAATAGTAGATTGAACGGACTATGTCATGGGTTCCCCATATTGCCAAGCAACATTTTATTTTCTGAATATTGATGACTTTCGTGCTGTTTTTAGGGTAGGCTTATTAATAGCTGTGTGTTTATATTTATCTTGTTAACCAGTTTGGTTGCGATTGCGAAATGTAGGATTCTGATGGAAACAAGGTGGTAAAGGAGGTGATATTTGGTCCTGGCGAGAAGAAATATCGATACTGCAAGGTACTAACTTTATATCATTGTTACTCAAACCTTGCATTGAACGGTTTTACTCTGGATTTTTTGGCTTCTAATATGCTTCTGGACTTCACTGAAATGCAATTAGTTTTTCCTTATTTGTTGGCTTCTAGTATGCTTCTGGACTTCACTGAAGTGCAATTTGTTTTGCCTGATTTTAGCCTGTTGTCAACTATCATGATTCTTATTTCTGAATTTAATACTATCCTTTTGTCTTCTGTGTAGCATATGGCAAAACAACGTCTTCCTAATTTGACAAATGATTTGATGAAGAAAGGAAAACATTTTATATTGATTCGCAATCCCCTTAATATCTTGGTAAGCACAGATTGTGAATCACAACTTTTTTCCTCTTGTTATTTCCTAACTAGCTAGGCTCTGCTCTTTGCCTCTGTTTAATTATTGGATTTTCTAGACTTATCCAAATAATTCACATTTATTGGACAATTGTTACATGTTAGACTGGTTTTAATGTTTTATGATTGTGTAATTTCTAATATGATGTTGTATTTCAGATTTCTTAAGTTTGCTCAAAAAATATAGGCCCAATCTTTTTGTTTTTTTTTGCAATAATGGAATAGCGGTCAAATAAAGTACAACTCAGAATTTAAGGTCCTCAAATGCTTGCCACAGTCTTTAGTATTTGCTTCATAAACAAGTGAAGAATAGGCCGATAGGAATTCGCAAATCCATGGACAAATTCCTCAGGAGCATAAACCAATATTCTTCTGAAACTTAGAGGTCCATGGTTTGAGCTATTGAGCCATGGTGAAAATTGACAATAAATAAGTCCATTGCTGCGTTGCATTTTACTCATACTTCAAGGATAAAGGAGGCATTCAAAGCTGCAACATTTTCTTTTTCATGTAATTTTTTTCTCATTCTGAAACCTTATCTGAAAATTTGTATAATTTGTTTTCTGGGTTCAAGATTTTTTCAGACAATACAAGCTACTTATTGCTGCAATAGCTAAGTTGACTCCATCACCAGAAGTATCTGGTGTACATATATTCAGTAATCCTACATTACAAGCTACTTATATGTTCCTTACTAATCCAACATTATGATTTATGCCATCAGCAATCGCTCAACAAAGTTATATCGCCTTCATTTCTTGAGCTGGGTCTGGGTGATCTTGTATCCATATACAGTGAGCTTTGCAAACTTGGTAAACATCCACCTGTAATAGACGCTGATGACTTAAAAAAAGATCCAGAGGTCAGTTCACTTCTTGTTATTATCTTAGTAGTTTGAACACGAATTTCATACTTTAGTTGTATGGTTTTATAAGCGGTGCTAGTTGAAACTAGGGTTATTTTAAGCTGATTATAATTGTATGATACTGCCTGAGCTGGATTAGTATTGGTAGTGGCTGATTTGTTCTGATGAAGTTGGATATCTGATTAACATTGTTGGATAAGTTAAAAAAAATAGACATCTCAGAAATTAGCTGGAAACTTGTAAGATTTGTCTAGAAAATGAGAGAATCAATTTAAATATGCTCAATATCAGATTAGGCTGATTTTGAGAAACTCATCTGTTCTAGTCAGCTTCTTGTTTATCCAAGCTTAAATTCTAACAAACTTGCATGAGAGGTAGCAAGAGTCTTTGACACTTGCTTGATACACTCCTTAAATTGTTTTATTTATAGAAGAATTAAGAAGTAGTATTATAGCACTACAACTTATGGTATCCAACACCCTTATCCCTTTAGTTAATTTAGTTAATCAATATAGATATGTTTCAGTACATCGAACTACCATCTTGGTAGCCTATCGTGTAGGTATTGTAGGAAATGATCATGTGTAGCATTTTCCAGGAGACAATAATTCTTGCTGAAATTTGCTTGTAAACATCGGATAATTGCTAACTGTTGATGGGAAGTTTTGTAAGTATTAAGGATGTTAGTAACAATATCTAAAAAAGCAGTATATGGCTGACCCATTGCATAGTCTGAAAATAGTACGCTAAAAGTTATTATAATTATTATATGTAATTATACACAGTAAAATACATAACACTTTCTGATCTATATTATTAGCAATGATACATGTATCATATAGTTGCCAAGTATTTACACTAATTCTTATAACCACTCCAAGAATTTACCTTATAAGAATCCTTATTAATTGAGAATAGATCAGAGAAAGTAATAATCATATGGGTTAAATTATTTTATTTGACTTAAACTTTGGCTTGAATATATCATAGTTTCACTTCTTTGGGTGTTTGCTTAAGCAGGTTGAAAATTGGGCCATATAAACCCCCAACATTGCTTTGAAAACAATGGTTATTGATGAAAATTGGTCATTTATAGGCAATATATGATCTTGATACTTGGATTTGTTGTCTACTTCTTTGTTCCCATGCTCCACTTTGGACATGAGTTGAACAATGCTCCTATTGAGAAATCATGTCAGACAGCTAGATCCATGCTCATGTAGGATACTTATATCCGAATCCAATTAAAATTTATATGTGGTATATAATGGGAAAGTTAGCAATATCTGTAAGTTGTTCTACCACTAACATAATGCTACTTCCTATATTAATATGCCTTCACTGGTATTAATTGAAATGTATGGCCTCATTAGATCTTTAATTTGTAAAGGTTAAAGCAAAGCACGTCCTTGCATGTTTCTTTCTTTAACTTTTTGTCATTAGATGTGTCAGGTTTTTCTAAAAGGCACTTAACTTTTAGTTGCTAAGAAACATAAAATTCCTTTCTGTAAACTTTTAGTTGCCAAGAAAATGTAAATTCCTTTCTGTAAAAGTAGAGTGCCTCACATGAAGCAGTAACAATTGAGTATATTTTGTAATCAGCAGTATCCGCCATTCAGATCTCAATTCAACTCCATCCCAATTGTTGTGTCTAATATAGAAGCATCTTGAAGTAATTTCTGAATGGTCCCTGGAGTGGATGGGTCCTCTAGTCACTCCTTTCTAATGATATCCAAATCAATAGAAATATGCTTACAGATGGGTGTTAAACTTTCTTTCTCTGAAATATAAAAAATGCTTTAGCCATTGGTCCACATCTCTGACTTCCTTTTTATAGATTATCTCAGTCACAACCAGAAATTTGAACGCCCACTTGTGTTGCTCGATAGAAGTGCCCCTCTAGTCACAACCAGCAATTTGAGCATCCACTTTTGTTGCTCTATAGAAGTGTTCCTCTGTTCTACAATACAAGGTTTTAAAAAGTATATATAGGTGTCATGCAGTTGACTGACTGCATAATGTATATGCAATCTGTGGAGGTATATGAGTCTGTGTTAGAAGTATTAAAAAATGATTTATATTGATAAAAACAATTAACAATCCAACATGCATCATAGCTGCAGATTGTTGTGCAGCATGCAGCATGGTGGTGTGCAGCCACGAGGTGTCTGATTGCGTGCTGGGTACTTACACAGAGTCTTGCATGAGAAATAATTTGTGGCCCATTTTGTTCTCCCTTGTGCCTCATTTCATATATGGTAGAGTTTCAGTTTAAATTGCTCTTGAATCCACAAGGCATATTTATTGACATTACAATTCATACTTCCACGTAGAAAATATATGTCAATGATAGAATGTAAAACACATGTAGTACAATAATCAATATTTCACAACAATATAATTAAGTAATATCCATATAATTTATATTTAGTGTTTATAATTTACAAAAACAAGGGATTCGGTTAATGCTTACAAGTCTCAAGGTTTAAAGTCAATTTTGTTCATTCTAAATTGGTCCAAAAGAACCAGATATGGACTTTTTTTTTCTCTTCAACTTAACAAATAGACTGCATATGTCGTATGCAGTCATATCATGCTGCTATGAGGACTTCCTTAGAAATTCATTTTGGCAAGCCACATATGGGCTTTTTAAACCATGTTACCATACAAATCAACCCATAGTTTAAAATGTCATGTTGGTTGACATGGATGAAAAATCTCATTTTGTGGCGCGATTGGCATAGCACGGACATTGACACGCTGTCGTGGTGCTTCGAGTGAGGCCTCTCGTGGCTGCTAGAGGCCTCGCGTGAGGCCTCCACAGTTGCCAGAGGCCTCGTGGCATCAGGGGACCTCACGACTATAGGGCGCCTTGCACTAGGCCATGAGAGGTCTTGCGCGAGGGTCCTGTGTTTAGTCGCGGGTGACCTCAAGCAAAGCCCCGTGGTTGTGCCTACGCGGGGTTTTTTTCTATTTTTTTTTTTTTTTTTATAAATTCTAAAACTTTAAATCCTAAATTTTTCCTTCATTCTCTTTTTTCTCCCTTTATTAATTATTTTTTATTAATTTCTTCTTCTTTTTGTTAATTCTTTCTTTTTCTCTCTTTAATAAATTTTTTTATTATTTATATGAAAAAATTTATTAATTCTTTCACTTTCTTCCTTTATTAATTTCTTTTATTATTCTTTTCTTCTTTTATCGCTTAATTCTTTCTCTTTTTATTAATTTATTTTGTTATTTTTATTTTTCCTTAAAAATATAGGAAAAATATTTATGCTATGAATTTTTTCACTTTCTCCCTTTATTAATTTCTTTTGTTATTTTTTTTCTTCTTTTTCCCCCTTAATTCATTCTTTTTCTCTTTTAATTAATTTCTTTTGCTATTCCTTTCTTACTTAGACACATGATTCTTCTTTAATTTCTCTCTCTATCATCTTTCACATGGATAATTACAAAAGTTAAAAAAAAACTCTTTAAAGACATATTACCTTTTTAAAAATACTAAAAATAAAAGAGACATATTACTAGTAAAAGATAGCAGAAATTAAAAATAATAAAATTTCTAAATACTACCGTGATTTAAATTAAATTATAATATATATAAATTTAGGTTAATTTAAACTGATTAAAATAAATTAAAAGTTTAATTTAATTTAATATACTTGATATTAATCATCATATATAGACTTTAATTAACCGTAAACTAACTTTTACTCGATGTTAAATTTTAAAATATTAGTTTAACCTAATAATAAGCATTTTTAACAATTAAAATATTGATAATAATATTATATTTTATATTTTAAAAAGTATCATAACTCTATCGGCACGGTAGGATACTGAAATCATATCATTTCGGTCATAGACCGAAACTCTGGCATGGTCAAACCATGCATCAACCGATTGTGGCCACTTCTAATATGGACTTGGTGCCAAATCAAGTGACCCTTCAGTTTTGCACAAAGTGAACTATAACTAGCATTTCTTTATTATACAAGAAGGCTTTTGATGAAATGGAGAAAAGGCTTCATTATAGAATGCAACCTAGCCACCTTACTAACTGAAACACCACCAATTCCAACTCTTGAACCATCACATTCTTGTGTAAAACATACATTTAGAAAAAAAAGTGCTAAAATAAGAGATGTATAGGAGGGTAACTACTTACCAATCTATGATCTCCTACCAGTAAGAGAGGTTTGAATCTAGGCAATCTGAATAATAATAAAATTATGTGGCTCCAGTAGTCTCCTTACGTTAGTTATTTTGCATGGATGTATCAGACTAACTGATATGTAATATAATACTCTGTTTAGGGAGATTAATACACTTTTCTATGATTTAATCTAGGTTCACATAGCTTGGTTAGAAAATATGGCTTAAGGACACTATATTTTAGTTTTATTATCTATCTGAAATTTACTTTAACTTTTTTTTCTAGTTTTGAAAAGTAATAAATTAATCTCTTCTAACCTTCAGGTTGTCCTCTGTGGGCTTTGTCAAGATCTGGACATCCCATTTCAGACATCAATGCTAAAGTATGGCTATAGATGATAGAAAAACCAACTTTTAAATTTGATTCTTTACATTACTGATGAATATTGTTTTTGATTATTGAGCCTCACAAATCATATCTTCTATTCAAAACTATGAAATTTTCTAAGTTACCTTGATAATTCTTTACAACAGATTAAACTTTTTTACTTTATCTGGGATTATTGTACAGGTGGGAAGCTGGTCCAAAATCCATTGATGGAATCTGGGCTCCTTGGTGGTATGAGAATGTGCACAAGTCCACAGGTTTTCAGAAACCAAATTTGCATACGATTGTAAGTTCCATGTTGAATGTCTATTAGGAAACCATGCTAAGAATAAAGATAGTTTTTATTTTATCTTATTCTATGTGCAATAACTTTGTCAACAAATTTTATGTCGATAATATTCTGGTATTCATTTTGGTGATAAATAGTTTCCAAGGAAAGACAGTTAATCATCTTTATGAAAAATTCCAGAACAAACCATCTTTCATATGAAAAATTCCATAAATTTTATGCTTAATCATAAGCAAACAATTAGTAAAGCAATTCATTGATTTGTTCAAGTTAATTGAAATATTCGATAAACCTTAGTTTAAATAAATTCCTACGTGATTTGTCATTTCTCCTAAAGGCAATAAGAAAGTCATCAGCTAACATAAGATGAGAAAGTTTCTTGACTTTGGCTGGAAAAACAGTAACTTTTATTTTATCCATGAAAGAAGAATCAAAAAGCTATTTGAGTAAGAATAAAAAGTTATGGTGATAGAGGGTCACCTTGTCTTATACTCCTTGATCTGGAAAACTAGTGAGAAATATTTCCATTGATTTTGCAAGCTAATACAACAACAATAACACTAACAATCAAAACTTATTCCATTGAGTGGGATCGATTATATGAATCCTTCTACGCCATTAAGCTCTGTCCTTTACTATATAATCATCTATATTTAAATAAATTTTATCTTGTTTTATCATTACTAATCATATTTTCTTTGGTTTTCCTTTTAATGTGCATATATGTCGTAACTTTACATCACCTAACTGGAGTATCTATTAGTCATCTAAGTCTATATATATATACTATTTTATTTTAAATGTATCTCTCAGAGCTTTTTTTCAATAGGTGCAATGTTGACTCTCTATCTAATGTTGTTATTTCTTAGCCTATCTATCTTCTTTTGTCCGCATATTCATTTTAAAATCCTCATCTCTACAACTTGCATCTTCTATCCATGTGCTTGAGTCGTAGCCTAACATTCAACTCTATATGACTTTGCAAACCAATATGGGAAGGAAATACAAGCATGAACCCGACCAATGAACTTCTTTGTGAAATTCATGAGCTGCAAGGATGAGACCTTGTCAAGAGAGTTTACAACGGCTTAATATCAATTTTAGTTAACATCAAAGGTTGATTTCCCTTGGAATGTCACATTATCAAATCTCAGTATACTCACAATCAATGTTATAGTCATGAACGCATCTTCTTGGTTACTGCAATAAAACTGATGACTGTTTGGAAATTAAAAAAAAATCAAGAACAGATTTGACACTAGAAGCCATTGTCTTGTAAAGGAGTTAATATCAAGGTTTAAATTCTTTATTTGTTTCAGAGTTTTGGTTCCTTGCCAGAACAATAACATTTCAACACAATATAATTCCATTTAGGCGGGTGTCAATTGCTCTAAGGAGGAGAAATGAGTAGAAGACTGGGAAGAAGAGTAGGAATAAGTTTACTAGAAGGGTTCGGGTCGTAAAAGGAACTCTTGACTCAAAAGATTCTCGGGATGGTCATGGTGGTGGGGGGCAGAACTTGTGACAAAGGTGGAAGATGCTTGCGATGAAGCAGAATGCTTGTGGGCGACTGACAACGAAGGTTGAATGCTCGGGGAAAGCTCATGGAAAAGGCAAATGGCTTTGGTGAAGCTCGCAACCGAGGTTAAAGGCTTAGGTGGAGCTAATATGAAGATGAAAGACCCATGACAAAGGCAGAACTGCATAAAAACTTGTATAAAAAATGAAATTCACTAACAAGATCAGAATGCAATTCACTATTAACTGAAGGAATTTAATTCCATATTTAAAAAACTGAATTCACTAACAAGATCAGAATGCAATTCACTATTAACTGAAGGAATTTAATTTATTCCATATTTAAAAAACTGAATTCACTAACAAGATCAGAATGCAATTCACTATTAACTGAAGGAATCTGTAAGTCTGAAAATTCGTAAGGATATTGCTGAGTAGCAGAATTCTAAAGAGAGGCATATCAAACTGTAAAATGACAGCTAATCTGTTGTTGATCTTGTAAAATCTCACTGTTCTCAGTTGATGATATACTTTATCGCAGCAAACCTCCTGTGCTGGGTAAGTTGATGAAAATAGGAAGTGTCCTTGTCACTGTCTGCTATCCATTTGGATCTAGACTTCACCCAGCATTTAAGGTTAATTTGTCAGTTAAGTACAACAATTTTTGTTGAAGGATTTTGACGTTAGTTTGGTCTTTAAAGGGCAGCCCAGATCTAGAATATTGATCTTTAAGTAACTCAATAGCACTCAAATTTTCCTTGATTTTTAGTCCAAGGTTTCCAGTATTTTCACTGATCCAAGTAGTTAAATTAGGATTTAAAGAAATTAACTTGTTACTCAGAGTAAGCATAGGGTTTCTGTTGTTAGGAGTCTCAAGCTATGTGGTTACCATTGATTCTGATTTTTCAATAATGTTTAAAGGTAAAGAACCTTTTTCTTTTTGTTTATTCTTATAATAACACTATTGATGGATGAGTACGGACAGAAGTCACCTTTGACAAATGTGTCAAACAACATAGATCATGGCATTGTTGCAAGGACTCTATCTAATCTAGTGGAGACTCTTGAGGATTGCACAAAGTAAAGTGAGTATCAAATAAGGTAAATCAGTATCAGACTCTTAAAGAGGTCAATCAGAGAGGGGGATGGAGAAGGAAGTTGCTCTAGTACCAAGTTGAAGGGAATAATTGTCTCATCTGTTATTAAAATAAGCCCTTCTATATATATAGGAGGCAAGGTGTAATGGACCATTAGGCTAAATTATTTTAATTAGTTTAACAGCTAGAAAGAATAGTATTTTTTTCTTCTCATTATGACTCAGTTTTTTTTTAGTGTGTCTGTTTAAGCATCATGCGCATTTCCCTCAGCTCTTGTTCATGGCCTGCTGCACACTTTTGTTGCTAATTAGAGTTATTACTGGCTATTCTATTCTGAATCTTTTTGCAAGAAATTGCCACTCATAGTCCTTTTGTGACTTCTTCTCTCCTGCATATTAGCCTATGCTGATGTTTATCATATAATATTTTGTTAACAATATCCTGGCTCAAGCAAACACTACTAAATTGATCACACCATTTCCTATTTTCCAAGACATTTTGTATTTTCTCTGAGGTCCAAGAGACATAATTTGTGTGTTCCTGATATAAAAATATTTGCAGCCCTTTCCACTTGAATTATATGACTTGCTGGAACAAAGCCTGCCTTTCTACAACACACTCAGACGCCATTGTAGGAGATTGGTATCATCTCTCCATCCTTCACTACCATTTCCACTTCTTCCTGTCCCAGCCAATGAGAAAATACTCGTTTGGGCTGGTGATGAACTCTTACCTCGTGAAAATGCCAAGGTAGTGAAATGTTTATTTTTGTTATTTCTCCTGTTACATTTAGACTATTTGTTTCCTTGTTTTGGTGAACTAACCATGTGTTGTTAAAGGTATCCGTGTTTGATTCAGTTGTACAAGGTGGTGATGCAGTGTGGGAAGGTCTCCGTGTATACAATGGAAAAATTTTTAAGCTAGATGAACATCTAGATAGGTAGTGTTCTTTATCCATCCTACTCTTCAATGTAATGCAGCCATATGTTGCTCAATATATTTTAATTTTCCTCATTTGATTCTGTTCTTCCAGATTGTTTGATTCAGCAAAAGCTTTAGCCTTTATTGATGTTCCGACACGAGAAGAGGTTAGTATTACGATTGCTATGCTGTTCAAACCTTGCCAAAGCAATCTTTCAAAATAGTAAAACTAATTCTAGGCTTGTCCTAAATGAAACAATTTCACTTAATAAACTACTTTTTTATTCGCTCTTTCAGATAAAAGGTGCTGTTTTCAAGACCCTGGTTACAAATGGGATGTTTGATAATGCTCATATTAGACTCACTCTAACGCGTGGGAAGAAGGTAATCAGATAGTAGTTTGTTGATCAACTATCCACTTAGGATCAGATGTGAGAAGCTGAAATTATAGCTTGTATTTATCTACAAAAGCCATTTGTTTCTCTCAGGTTACTTCTGGTATGAGTCCAGCTTTCAATCTTTATGGTTGCACTTTGATTGGTAATAGCTCGTATCACATAGCAACATTGTTTTGTCTAGTTTACAGTCATGCTTATTCTTTGTTTTTCTATTTTTTTTTCCAACTTCATTTTTGGCTCTAAAATAATCATTAACTAGTTAATGTAGTCCTAAGACAATAGGGTCATTATGCCTATGCAGCGAACATTCTTGATCCTAGTTTGTCTGGTCAATGCAGTGCTTGCTGAATGGAAACCACCAGTTTATGACAATACAGGAGGCATAAGATTGGTCACAGCAACTACTCGTCGTAACTCACCAAATGTAAGAGAATTCTACTAATTTTGTTCTTTGTTGAATTATTGAGTCTCCTATACCCTGAATGATTTGAAGTATCTAACCTTTTGATTCAACTAATAAGAAGAACAAATCTTAGTTTGTCTAGTAATACAGTGCAAGCTTCTAACTTCAAAGCTTTCAAATCCACTAATATAAAGGAACAAAGCCAAATTGGTGTAATACTATAATGGAGCATACTTTCTGGCTCAACAGATGCAAAAGTGATTGTCACAAGGTTCCATGCCATGTTAATTGCTTGCAGGTCCACTTGTGTGTGATGTCTCCAAAAAATATTTGAACAACAAGGGCCTCTCCATCTCCAGCACCTCAATATTGATGTTGGTCGCACTGAATCAATGGGACAATCCTTCAATTATTGCATCATCACAGAATCCCACTACTCAATCCTCCCATGCCTACTCCATGCCAAAGAACCCCACATCCCATCACTCTACCTCGGTACTCAAATCTACAATAAAGCTATCTTCCAAGGGAAGTTTTTTGGTGAAAGCTACTTAGCAGAAGAATCTACCTTAAGAGTTCACATTTAAGGTTTACACCTTAACATTCAAGAGATAAATTACCAAGCTTTTATCTCCAGGAACATATAAAAAAGAATAATCTTTGTTAAATTGAACAATGTATCACCAATCAAATAAAAAACTGGTTAGCCAATGAACATAATGCCCATAAACTTATTAAGGAACTAAAGATTAAGATTCTGTTCATCTTGTTGGTTATAATTTTGTTTGCCTTGCCTGATATCTAGCAAGATGAGCCATTCCTCCTTCCCCCTGGTATGGAAACATTCTTGAAACTTCAATACTAGGTTAAAGCATACTCCAATGCTAGCTGATGAAGTTTGTATTCCAGTTACTAATGAAGGTTGGTTAATCGCCTTGGTCAACAACAATGAAGTTTCCTTAACAATCTTACTAGACTTTGTAGAAGTTTTGTTTCTCTTGTTTTTCTCAATCCTCTTCCACTTATCATCTTCTTTCACTTCTTTCTCCTAATCTTCCTCTTCTTCTATCCTTGGCACTTATCCTTGTGATGAGTGTGAATTAGCACCATCTTATATTGTCAATTGTTTTGCTAGTTGGCACCGGGACCTTACCATTCCACCACACAATTGATATTGGCACCAGAACTGGTATTTTAACCTTGTATCATTCTATATCTTTGTTCATTGAAATCTTGTGGTTTTTATAAGGAAATAGAAGTAAATGCCTTAATTTCCAATTCAAAGCTGGAGTTATTAGATTATCAATTTTACTAAAAAAATTAAGTGTGCTTTATCATTGTTTTCTTCATGCCATTTGGCAAATTAACTTCAATGAAACATACAACTTAAAAGTTAGCACTTATTCCATTGACTTATATCACCAAAATTCCTTTTGAATTGTATATAGTTTTTATTCTGCAAGTTCAAATATGTTCTTTCTTCTTATTTTGTGTATGCTTAGAGTCGCTTTTTGCACCTTTCTTTCAGAGCATAGACTCCAAGATTCATCACAATAATCTGATCAACAACATATTGGCCAAGGTCTTCCTTTTCCTTCAAAATTGAATCATACTTCTTCTGTCTCCTGCTCTTGGTCTAACTGACTATTTTTTTTCCCTAGATAGAAGGGAACCTTGCCAATGCAGAGGATGCTATCATGCTAGACAAAGATGGTTTCGTCTCTGAAACTAATGCTACAAACATTGTGAGACATTGCTGTAGTTATACTGAGGTGTCTTATTAGAAAATATCCAGTTAAATCAAAATGCATTCATTCCTTTTCAGTTTATGGTAAAGAAGGGGCATGTTTTGACTCCTCATGCTGACTATTGCCTTCCAGGCATAACTCGAGCAACTGTAAGTACTATATTTCTATTTTTAAATAATTTTCTTTTATTCTTATATTCCAAATTAGTAAAGCCTTGGTATTCATAGTGTTAATATTTATCACACAAAAAGGTGCATCCTACTTTGGTATTTACCAAAGGGTGCATTTGTTTCCCAAGATACCCCTCTATATTCCACGTTCTCTGCTAACCTAAACCAAATCATGATAAGAAGCTACAAGTACTTGATGGCTCTAAAAAGTTTGAATTCATGCTAAATTGGCACCATTGCATTCCAATTACCCCCTAAGTTTTTTTATACTTTTTTTTTTTTCCAGATTTTGAGTCCTTTTGTGTTTATCAAGCACTTTGACTGCCTTAAAAGGCTCAGATTTGCATTTTTTTTCTTGATTTGAAGCCCGATTTGGAGCTCTCTAGACCCATCAAAACCTTTTGGATAAATGTGTTTGAAAAAGTATTTGATGATCTGGTTCGTACCAAATGAGTACCATACCATTTTAGTGACTCAAAATCACATATGAGGGAAGGTCATTCTCCGAATCAGGTAAATTCATGGATTGTACGAGTTAGAGATTTTCAAAACATTGTGTTAATTTGTAATATGACTTGAAATATCAAAAATGATCATTTGTAATTTCAAATAATTTAATTCGAGATAATAATATAATTCCGTTCATATTGTTAACCTCCTCTAATACCAAATACATCCATTTTTTAGAAAATCCTCCAACAATGTTTATATTTCATGCGTACTAATATTTCTTTCTTACATGTTTATGTTAGATTACCTACTAAATTTTTATATCATCCTTGTCTTGTTTAATTTTTTCTTATTTTTATTACTATATGTAAAAGTATAATGAAATAAAACATGTGTATTTCTTTGTGATAAAAATTTATGTTCAAAACTTGAATCCATAAATTTGCAGTTTAGTGGATCTAGGTGGTGGTCCACATGCCATTTTACCAATTGACCACCGGTCTGACCAGAAGCTCAGCCAGTTTGATTTCCAGTTTAGATTTTATATGCTTCAGGAGGAAGACGACAATCTCCTTCTGCTGCTTGAGCAAAATCGGGGAAGGGAAAAGGCTCACCTGTGGGGGAGAAAGGAAGGGCCTCCTGAAGATCTCCATCTTCAACCTCATATCTTCTTATTTATGAGCCAATAGACAAAATTGTCGCTGACCAGCTCCAACGGAGGAGAATGTGCAAAAGGAGATCGTGAGGCAAGTGAAATCATGATCCACATCTGGATATTAATCCTCTGGTATTTGTGGAGATTTAGAGGCCTGGTGGAGAAACAGGGTTAATAGGTTAGGAGAAGCAGAATTAATAGGCCACGGGCCTTTTTTGTTTTAAAGCTTAGGTATAACAATAAAATTACTACATTTAAATTTTAAAATTTGGAACTATACAAGCTATGTGGAAGGGAATTATGTTGGCAAAACTAGTTTAAAATTATCTTGGCTCCCTTTGAAGTATGCCAAAAATGTGTGAACTGTTGGAATTGCACAGTTCGGATTTTGTATCATTTCGATTGATCATCAAAACTATGACTTCAATCCTTGATTTTATCTCCACTTATCCCAAACTATTTTCAGCCATCTAAAGTCACTAAAATACATGACACATGACTACTAAATCTAAGATGAAATAAATGAAATATAACAACCAACATAAGCTAAGAAAAATTAGGATAAAACAATTTTCATACTTAAAGATTAAGATTATCTCAAAGATGCACTTGTATCATGTTTCATCATTTAAAAATTTACACATACAATCTTGAGAAAGTAAATATTTAAGTGTTCTTTTTATTATTCTACAAATGCATAACAAGTTTGGTTTTGACTTTTGAGAAAACTTTCAGCTAATGTAGATTGTAGATTCATCATTCTACCATGAAATTACAGGTTATGGATCTTGTTGTTAACGAAAACCTGATTCTACATGAAAGACGGATAAGTCTATCTGAGTTCCATGCTGCTGATGAGGTATGCGCTTTAGCATTCAGAAATTTAGTCAAATTTAGTGAAGTGTTTAGTTGATTCTCTTAGCATCAAGGTGATTGAAGAATGGCTTATCTGCTGTTTTAGTTAGCTAAGCTTCTTGCTATTAGATGGGCGTATGAATACCAGAAACCTTCATTTAGTTAACAAGCTTTGTGTGAGTGAATGTCTAGTAACCTACCATTTAGCTAATTAAACTTCATTCAGTAGATAAATAAACAGAAAATTGCCATTTAGTTAATTAAACATCAAACCATGGATGAATATGTGAATTTATTTGCATATAAAGTTTAATTAAAATTTTCAACTTCTTGATTTATCTTTATTTGATAGTGGTTTCCCTCAAACACCTGTTAATCATCAAGTTGATTATTAATATTGTATGTGTTGTGTTGGCATAGTATGGATAATCATCTGCGCTATGATTACTATATTTCTTTTGCTGCTTGACTCTATCTCTAGTCATTTTAGTTGTTCAAGATCATTGATTCATACATATTGGAAATACCATATATAACTTTCACATTAAGATTATACTAGAACAACCCAGAAGGTGTGACACAAATACAGAACAAAGTTAGCTTCCATTATTTGTTGGGTAAGGAACCCTCGTGTATATCTTGTGGAAGTGTGTAGTGGTTCTCTAACATAACTCTATTTGTTTGATGGAAAATATTTTCTTCCAAAAAGCAGTTCCTTTTTTCCTGTTTTAACTTGTGCATATAAAAAACTTAGGACTGTTCTACGGTGCTGTTTTGCTTGATATAAAAAATACGACACATGTATCATGCATTGCAAAACTCATAGGCTAACCATTAGACCATCCCATTTAAGATTCTTCCTAGAAGTGATTAAGTTCATTACTATAGTTTACATGATTTGCACAAGTATTGATCATCAAACTAAGATCATTATACCTCATGATCAATTATAAAAATTAGGCATTTGGAGAAGGCTATGGTATCCACTAGAAAGAAGAGTTATCAAAAGGCAATTTGGGGTAATGCTCAAGGTGCTTATCACTTGCATAAGTCCATATAGATCTAAAGTTTGACCTTAGTTATTATGCCATGTGATTCTCTTATCATATTGCATGGTGTATCTCTTATCTTTTGTGTGTGTGTGTGTGTGTCAGAAGCCCTTTAATGACATCTGAGTTATATGTCTCAGACTGAACAATTATGTATCCGTTTCCATGCTAAAGAGAGCATGATCCCCTTGCGCTATCTTCCAACATGTGTCTATCACCCTGAGTAGTGCAAATTGTAGCTATGGCCTCATTTAATGAACTGCTTCCCATCCATTATTCCATTATTCAACAATTATTTAAAGGAGTTCAAATTCACGGTTCACTAGTATCATCCTGGTGACATTGAAACTAATACAGTACTAGCTTACTCTATCATTTATTACTCGGCCGAATTGTTATTATAGAAAAATGTGATTAACATAAGATGGATTGAAGAGTACAGTTACCACTTATCACTTTCATTCTTATGCCACTTCTAAGTATCCTCCAAATCAAATTTAGAACTTGTAAATCAAACACAAGAATGTTGAGACCAAGAAACAGACATTAGTTGAACAGTCTTCTTATTTTTCCCCTCCTTTCTCATTCATTTTCTGATAACTTGAAGATGGTACAATTCTGCTACTTCAAAGAATCAAAACAAAGTGAACAATACTAAAGATTCAAAGCTCTCAAGCTTTAGTATGTAATGACAAGTTCCTCTTTGATTTTGCTCATTAACTCAGAGTGGTCAACAAACCAAAGTCACCCTTTGTTTTTTGGTTGTTTTTTTAGATTTGAGGAAAATGCTTTTAGAAGTTTAGGTAAAGGATCTTCAGAAGTCAATTCAAGTTAGAGGTTGCAGTGTTTAGGGTTGAGGTCGGGGTTCTTCAAGAGGCATAGAAATAGAGGTGATGATAAGTATAATTGTTTGAAGGCATTGGTCTACCCATGCACCCACCTCAATAAATTTTCTTCTGATGAAGATCCATTATAGTGCACAATCATTGAGGCAAAAGAAGTTGCCAGAGAGTTGAAGCATGTGCTCGACATCTAAGGAGAAAGATGACAGTATCGTAAGCTCAAGTGACAACGCCAACAAGGAGCTAGGATGGCAAATCAGATCAACAAGTCAATTGTCTTGACCCACAACATTTTTAACTTTGACCTGAACATAATCTGGTTAACGAACAAGCCAAAATATGTCCTAAACACATTAAGGGTTTAAATAGGCTGACCTGACAAGACCCATTAATTAAATGGATTGTGTTGACTCATATCATAGGTGGATCACATGCCACAACATAAAACAATATTGTAAATCCAGATGAAAAATTGAAAGAACATACCAAACAATGAATAAATGTTTAAATGGGTCAACTGCCACAGTTAAATGGGTCAAATAGGCATACTTATATTTAAATGTAGTCAAAATGGGTCATGTTTAAATGAGTCAAAGTGGCTCAATTTATCAAACCCAAACATGGCCAATTTTATTTGTAGATCATGAATGGGTTGGCCCCATTTGTGATCCGACCCATTAAACTCAAACCCATACCCATATAATTATAGGTCGACTGTAGGAGTCAACTTTTATTGTCACCCTAGTAGGAGTCAACCAAATGCAGGATCTGTTATTGGCTCCCTTAAAAGTGTGCCACTCACTTACCCCACTTCCTCATTCTTACTCTCTTAATGCTACTAATGACATTGCCCCTGCCGACATTGCATTTGGTAGTAAGGATGGCAATAATGGAGTTAACCTTGCAGCCTCACTAGTGAGGTTGCCTTTGTCTTAGGCTTTTATTAACGTCAAAGAACTACATTCATGCTTCATCACAAACACTGACAAACTTTGATGCAAACTGGAGAGTTTGTAAAGCTTGGAGCTTTCAGTGGGAATTTCAACTTTTGGCATTGGAGCACGACAAACTCTTTCCTGTTTGAATTAAGATATCTTCCGCTGTATATTTAGATTTTGGCATCTTTTTTGTTTATTTTGGTTTACATATTTTTCTTTCTGTTTTTAGGCTTTGCATGGCTTAGGACATGTCAACCTAGGCAATATTTTGCATTGTCCTTTATATTCATCTATAAATTTTAGTTTTTCACAAGTAAATTTTTTTATGTATTTTTATTTTTATATTTATGTATATTTTGTTATTTTCTTTAGAGAAATTGCAAATTCTGGCACAAACTTCTCAGTTTTTTAATGAATTTTCATTTTAATCAATATTTAGCATAGATATAATAGAAGTTTAATGATACTTTTACTCTCTTTTCTAAAAAAAAGTTGTTAACAAATTATGTTTAAAATATTTGAATCCATATATGACTTAATGTATCATTTATCATAAAAGTGGCATACATTGTGTTAAATTAAGAATGTGCTTAATTTTTTTTTGTCACAAAACAGAAAGTACATTTAAGGTTTTGCTAAAAATGGAAATCTGTGCTAGATTTAGCAATTATCCCATTTCTTACATATTTTCTTTATTTTTTTACTATAAAATATTTATGATGTTATCACTGATATGCAGTGGGCAAAAATTAGCTGAACCAAGTTGTATGACAAATAAAATAGCAAAATAGTTTTAAAAGCTTATTTTAAAAAATGATGAATTGTTATATTATTTCAAAGGAAATTACTTCTTTGCTTACCAAATGCCAATGACAAAAAATACTAGAATCATTTTCTTAGAAACATTTTTTTTTCAGATGCTTGTGCCTAATGCAAATGTAAGAAACTGTGATAACTAATTGTGGGGTTAACTTCCATTGTTAATTGTTCGCAATCTAGTATCCATATTTTTTATAAGGTTCTCTCAAGGCTAGCTTTTGCTGACATTTGTTCCAACTCTATTTTCTTCAAGAAGCCAACTGTCGTTCAACAAGGTCTACCTAGAGGCAATGGTGAATTGTAGTATTTAATCTATAAGGGCTCCAATCAAGACAGAAAACTATATCTAATGCAGATATAGTTAGCACTTAGCATCTCCCTTTTAGTAAATTCCAGAAGGATCTTTTGACTCAAGGGAAGCTTAGAATTTCCATTAGCTAGATTACCTTTGTTCAGTTTCATTCGTAACATTGTGGATGATGTCATTATGCTCATTATTCAGTCCATTGACTTAGTAGTCAACCTGTCAGATTTCTTGTTCTCTATAACAACCATTGCAACATGAGGAATGTAAACATAAAGTTGTACAGTTCACATAAACTCCATATGGTTGTGCTTTTTAAATACTAATTGTATGATATTTGGATTTAGTAGTTTACATTTCAATTCCACTTATAATATGACCATTTGATTACGTGCAGGTTTGGACAACTGGAACTATGGGTGAACTTACACCGGTTAGTTCTTTTATTTGCCACTGCTCGCTTGAGCTAAATCAACATTCTTATTCACTAAGTTGATTCCGTGCCTACAACTGTGGTTGCATTATTGCGTAATTTAATTTTTTCAAAAGATTATAAGAAAGAAAAATGTTTTATCACTCATTGCAGTCCAAGTTTACTGGTCTGTCAAGGAACCACCAGCGAACAAGGAGCAGTTGGTGGGCATGATATTTACCTTTATACCTCTTGGTGCTATTTAGTAGCGTACAACCTGGTATCTGTTGGTTAACAAGAAGATGAACTGAAGAGGAAGAGGAAGAGGAATCCAAAGAACAATAATTTTAAAGTCGCTGAGTAGTCAACCAAAGCCTATCTCCTTGCCTTTGTCATTAGCTTTGTCAACTTGTCAACCTTTTCAATCTAGTTAGATACTGTTATATTTACATTTCATAATAAAAAGCTAAGTTAAGGATGGTTGGTCATCAAATGAGATACATCGAACTGGTTAGAAACAACTCGGCGAAAAGAAGAACGATTGAGTCAGAGTAAAGTGGCCCGGCTTGGGGAGATACATGTCGAGCTGGTTGGAAACAACTCGGCAAAGGGAAGAATGACTGAGTTAGAGTAAAGTGACTCGGTTCGGAAAGAGACGTGCCGAGCTGGTTGGAAACAACTTGGCGAGAAGAAGAACGACTAAGCTAGAGTAAAGTGACTCGGCTCGAGGAGAGACATGCCGAGCTAGTTGGAAACAACTCGGTGAAGAGAAGAACGGCTGAGTCAGAGTAAAGTGGCTCGGTTCGGGGAGAGACATGCCAAGCTAGTTAGAAACAGCTCGACGAGGAGAAGAACAACTGAGCTAAAGTGACTCGACTCACGAAGAGACATGCCGAGCTACTTATAGATCGGCGAAGAGAAGAATAACTGAGTCAGAGTAAAATGACTCGGTTTAAAGGGAGAAATATCAAATTATGGAGGAACAGCTCAGCGGATACTGGATCGGGGCAAAATAAAGAGAATCCTAGTCCTCTACGGAGGGGACCACACAAAAGATTTCTTTCTGTGAGTCGTTAGAGTTCGTGCCTATAAGACTATTAAAAGGTCGAAGGGACCACTACATGCTTACTATAATAATCAACCGAGGATACTTGACACCATAACAAAAATATTCCTTTCTAAGTACTCCTCTAACGATTTAACAAGAATACCACTTCATGCCATCTAACATTCTCACGATGATCTCAGCACAGAAGATGTTTCATGTTAGTTAGAGAATGAAGATCGTGGGAAAGAAAAGTCAGGAAAAAGATGTTTCATCATTGATATAAGAAGAGGAGAGAGCAACACAGAAAGGGGCTGAATTATTATTTTCTCATTTACTATTCTTATTACTGCATTCTTCTTATTATTTCTCTTTACACTTTTTCCACAAACAAGCTCTAATTTAAGCATCGAAGGGTCGTTAGCTGGGAAACCGGCGACTGTCTAACCTAGTGTTAACTTTGACAATCTTTACTGATGCGGCCTAGAGAGAACCCATCCTTGCTTCATCTCAGAGGACTGAAAAATCTAAGCCGCATCAGTTGACGCCGTCTGTGGGAAATATAATGAGCAAAACGTAGAGATGCAACCACAAGGAGTTCCTTCTAGGGCCTCTACTTCTGAAGAGGTGCCCATTACTCTAACTTCTTCTCAGTTGGCTGCGATGACAGGGAAGGCGGTGGCGGATTTGTGGGCAAAAGAAGGACAAAGGATGGGGTATTTACAAGCCCATTCCAGAGAGCCTCCACGAAGAGCAACGATGGGCGAGGGGGTATCTCATGTCCTTGTCGTCAATTTTTACGAGCTAGAGAAGGTTCCATCTAAAGAACCAGCTAGAGAAGCTGGTCGATATACTTTTCCTCACCCTTCTGAGAAAGAGAGGAGCAAGAAGAAAGTCGCTCCACCCAAACTCATGACGACCATGAACCTTCCCCCTTCACAGATGATATTCTGTTGGAGGATCCTTCACCACACTTTCGCGCACCGTAGTTAAAAGAATATGATGATACTGTAGATCCGAAGGAGCATGTTCGCCGATTTGAGAATGCTGCTCTCCTCCATCGATATTTTGATGCCATCAGATGTAAAACATTCCTAAACACTCTCAGATCCGCTGCTCAAAGGTGATTTAACACCTTGCGCCCGGGATCCATTACTTAAAAGATCTGAAGGTGTTCCATAAGCACTTCGCTAGTTGTAAAAAGTATCAACATACTGCTTCCACTCTACTTCATTTAAAATAGGAAGCTAATGAATTGTTACGAAGCTACATTAAGCGATTTACTAAGATCGTCATGGAAATCCCGATGACCACTCCTGACTTTTTAGCAGTCATCATATCTTATGGACTGTGAGAAGGGTCGTTCCTTAATTCTCTGCTCAAGAAAGCCCTAGCAGATTATGAAGAAATATTGGGTAGAGCAGAAAAATACATTAACGAAAAAGAGATCCTTAAGGCTCGTCGAGTTGCAAAGGGATCCTCCTCCACTCCTACAGATAAGCATCACCCTCCTGCCCCTCAAGTTCCACATTCAAGAAAAGAATATGGTAGACCTCTTCCTTTTGATGCTCCGCACCATAGGCCTTTCTTCACGGAAGGACCACATCCTCAATCGCTCCGCTTGGAAGCTCTCTGTTCTCCTCCTGTACGAGTGATGGCTACGGAGACATTACCCCTACCCCATATTACTGTAGAAAAAGAAATAGAGGTTTTCGACAGGTACGGTATCCTCCGTCACCCTGCAGGGTATCGAGGATTTCCCAAGAATCCTCCCTCTCCACTTTTCTGTCAATTCCATATGAATTATGGTTATTCTAGCGACCGTTGTTATGGGTAACATCAAGAATTGGATCGTATCAAGAGGGAGCATTCTCGTCCCCAACCCTCAACAGAATTAAATTTTGGAGGAAATAGAGGACTGTGGGTTGCTCGTCCTGGACCTTATAATAAAAGAAGACCTTAAGCTCCTAAAGGGAAAAAGCTTCTAGCACAAAATCAAGCAGACACCTCTGGAGAAGTAAGACCATGCTGGAGAAT
>JBAMHZ010000001.1:1475354-1488103 GCA_037177395.1 Alpinia galanga | reverse complement strand
AGGGCATTCTTGAAGATCCAAAGGTTCCAAATATAATCATGCAGTTCTCTCAAAAATGTATCTTATGGTATCCATCAAAAGACAATACCTAAAAACTTACCCCTATAACCGATGAAGGGTAATGGTTCAGAAGCTCTTTTACCACCTATACAGAATAATCAAGATTGTCAAGCATACCTTAAATCGAATTCAAACAATGGGGAAAAAATTCTCACATGATGGAACAAAAGAACAACCTCCAATACCCCTGGAGTAGACATCACAATCTCTAGCTACGACATTTAAAACAAATCCTATTAGAACATACTAACAGAAGTTAAGGTTTCTTAAAAGAGCAAAACAACTTCTGAACGTGACTTACAACAGATATGCCACTGCTTAGAGCAGCACAGGCAGCTTCCATGGCTGTATCAGCACTAAAAATATAATTATATCGGCTTAATCCTTCTTTAAGTGTTTGCTAAAAAAAAGTCGTCTATAAATGGTCGCTCAAAGAATAACCGTCCTTATGTGCTTGCTCAAATAAACAACCAATTTAAGTATTCGCACAAAAACATAACCGTCGCTTAAAAAATAACCAGTTCAGTAGTTATCATATGTACGAATATGCATTTTAGTGAAAACGCATCCTGTTCATTATCTGGCGATCATAATTCAAAATAACATACCAGATGTCCATAAATCTTGAACCGAGCAATAATAGCAACGAAGTAAAGTAGGAAGATTTTCAAACGAGAGAGTTAACACGGGTAGAGATTACTCTTGGGCGCGGAGGCAAGCGATGATCCTCGAACTGAGAATCGCATCTAGGGCTCCGGAGGAGGGAGGAGAAGTGGCTGTAGCCGCGGCAGCGGAATGTGCCCGAGAGCAGGCGCCGCGAGGCGACGAACAGCAACCGGATAAGCGAGGCGGAGGCGGAGGCGTAGGAGGAAAGAAGCAGCTAGCGAGAGTCATAGGTCACTCAATGGGTTTCCGATGGAATGGATGGCGAGCTTCGAGCGCGGTTGCCCCGAATGCAAAAGTCAGGATAAAGGAATTCTGTAAGCAAGAGACATTTGGGTGAAGGATAATTTAGGGGAGAATTTTATTTAATACCTTTGCTCTTTTTCTTTTTGCCCGTCTCAGGTTTTCAAAAACCTCAAAATCTCTTCTTCTTTTTCGATAAACATTATAATCCATTTGGATTCTAGAATGCAGATTCAACTAAAATAGCAAAAGAGCAAATTCATTCTAAGAACACAGATAGATTTTTGGAATCTCCATACATAAAGCAAATTATCGACCCAGGCACACTCCTTGTGTAACTTTCATTAGACAGTGAATTTATTTAGCATTCCATACAATATCCAGGTGCATAGCACAATTTCCTAAAGAAGTCCAAAACTCAAGTGGACTCGGTGGCAACCTGAGTCACTCCATGTTTCACCAGCAACTTCTCTAGCAATTCTTGCTGGCATACTTGATATTTCACAACCCCGTTAGGCTCTAGAAAGATTTCAGCTAGTTCAAGCTTCTCGGATGTAAGACTCGTGCTATCCATCGTCTTGCTCAGCACCTTCAGAGCAAGTTGCACTGCTTCCTCCCGCGTTATCTCATCCTTGTAGTCTTGTTTCAGCATCGACTGCGCTGCCTGATTGTTGGCACCAATTGCTGCCGCCTTCCATCCACTGTAATTACCACTGGGGTCGCTCATATACAGTTGGAACCCATAATTTTTGTCCCATCCTGCAAGAAGGAAGGAAACACCAAAGGGACGGAGGCCGCCAAACTGGGTGTAGCCCTGTTTAGTGTCACAAAGGGACTGAACCAATTGCTCTACAGGCATGGGCTCCTGGTAGGCAAAAGTGTAGCGCTGGGCCTGAACTTGAACAGTGTTGATGAGGATGTTTGCATCGGACATGATCCCAGCAACAGCACAAGCAAGGTGGTCATCAATCTTGTACATCTTTTCAGTTGAATGGGATGTCTGGAGGAGTTTGGAGGTGACCTTCTTCTCGCCGACTAAGATTACTCCATCCTGTGCTAGGATGCCAATAGCTGCTCCAGCATTGCCAATGGCCTCCATGGCATACTCAACTTGGTAGAGACGACCTTCAGGAGAGAAAATCGTTGTGCGGCTATCGTAGCGGCGAGACATTCTTGTAAATTACGAAAGCATTATAGAACGAAAATATGACACCCAAAAAAAAAAAACAGAGAGCAAAAAAAAAGCAGCTCTAAAGTTAGTTCCGTGACAGGGAAAAAAATATAAATAAATAATAAAGCACATATAGCATAGCATGACATATAACACTGAAAAATATTCTATAAACACATTAAGATAATATAAAATCGGCCAAAACATGATGCTTCAATTATATGTCTATGATTACTAGTGATATATCATCACTGTGTATTAAGAGATGTACATAGGAGACAGTCAAAGCCCAAGTTTCACCAAGGATGAATGTCCTAGTTCAAAAAAGATTAACCTTGTTTACCATGAAATAAGTTAAAACAAATCTCTTAACCTCTGGATGAGGACTGTTTTTCAAGCATTGCATGTGACTGCATATCTCTGTGTATTCATATGCATCATGCAATGCTTCACCATAACACATGAACATGTAATGGCCTCTGTGTAAGTAATATATGCTTTATAAATCGGTAACCATTAAAACCTGGGTTTTATTTATAAGTCAAAGCTTATTTTTATAACCTTATGTGTTGATTAATCTCTTTCAAAATACTTGAATTATATTTGACTCGTAGAAGTAATTTTGCAGGAAGCAACGCCCAACCACATATCTGAATATACAGCTTTTTATAATTTTGAAGAAAACTTGTGGAGTTCGTCAGTACAAGGCCAATTAATAGATTGCCTTTTAAACTGCATAATTAACAGATTCCACTAGATCTATAAGCTAATTAATATATGTCGATATGCTATTGACAGGATGTGCCCAGCAATAGAAACGTTGTGCAAAGTAGATGAATCTTCATCCAAAAATAAGGCTATCAGATAGTATTTTATGTTTCTTTCTTATTATGTGAAGATATATACTTAAAATACAAAGGAGGGTAATTTCTAATTCCTAATCATGTTCACTACAATTTCAGAATCGCCACTATTGGATTTAACTAGAAACAAGAGTAACTTTCTTTCATCATATTCTTTGGTTAAGTGATAGCTTAACATTGTAAGGTTATACATAGTGTGGACGATGACCAAATTTCTCTCTGTTGTGCTAAGTTCTAAACAGATGTTTCTTATGCTTCGGTACCATCTTATTTGTGAGTTACCTGATGAAGATTAAGACTAATTTAGATATCAGCAAGCTTTCTCTTTAAAATATCAAATCTCTTCACAATATAATTTTGCAATAAAGGTAAAAATAAAATAAACAAAGGTGCAGAGTATATATTTTCAGCGGAGGGTTCCGACTAAGGAACTCTTCTTTATGTTTTCAGCAGTGGCGCTCTTCTTTATGTTCATGAACTTATTGCTCCATAAACAAATCAGGAATATATTTTAATATCTTTTCTTGAAAAAGGACATTAGGTTGGCATAGATACACTTAAATTTGACGAGAAGAATTTTGGTCTGTGGTTGCATTTACATGTAATCATTTTTAAGTAACTATTTTTATTGATTAATCACCTACATCAATTAGCAATTAGTGTTACGCATGAGGGGGGGAGACTATGAAGCCAATGCAACAATTCAGTTTTGGAATAAAAACATGGCAACTCAGAATCGAAGCATAAATTTGTGGCATATCATACAAATATTGAATAAAATAGATCTACTGGGTAAGAAAATTGGGGAACATGAAGATTAGAAGCAAATAGTAATAAAGAGGACAACCATATGAGTGATATTGGACTTTGAAAAACATTGGAAATGCTACGATACTAAAATAGTAATAAAGAATTGAAAGGGGGAAAAATCAAAGCAAGTTCAAATAGCTAAATCTACAGTTGAGATAGAAATTGAACAAACAATATCAAAAAGTAAATACTACCAAATTAAAGGAAACGATTAAAAACAGGACAAAAAAAAACACAAAAGGCCATCTACGCAAAGCCGAAAGGCATACATTGAGAAGAAGAACAGCATAAAATGTTAACCATTACATAAACAACAATCTTTCAAGATGAAATGCACCCACCTAAATGATTAAATTGTAGAATCAGCAAGCTTAAGATTATAATAAAAGTACAGAGGAATATCTCACGAGAAAATGATGAACAAATTGGAACATATCATGGTTCCAAAGCCTTACTTATATGAGGAGACAGGGAACAGTAGAAGGAGATCAGAAATTTCACCTTAACAAAAGTCGGCTCTTTGCGATCTCCTGACTGGCATAGGAAGAGAACGTGATGCGGGAGAAAGAAGGACTAATACTGTCGAACCTGCTTGGACGTCAAGAAAGGGTTTCGTCTCGCTAATGGGTTCTTATCGGGTCGCGCCATTAAACATCCGAATCAGATCGAGCCGGTGATGCGAACCGCCATAACGTACCAAAAACCATGGATTTGGCTTTCGGTTGGAGTTAAACCGGTTCAAATGAACCATTTTCGGTAAATAACATCAAGCTCTATTAAATTAATGGTTTAAGTGGTCAAATCGGTTCGTTCAAAAAATATATATAATTTATATTTTTATTTGTATAAAACATGATAATTTATTTTAAGATTTATAAAGTTAGATAAGATTAAACCTATTTAAAGCTTATATACAATAAAGTACATTTAAATATAGAGAAATCCCGATATAACAAATTTCCATGCAGAAACGATTAATAGATGTTATATAAATTGTGCTTTTATCATAATTTAAATACAAAAAAAAATTTAAAATGTATAATTATGATACTTTATATGCAAATAATATATTATTTGGACAAAACTATCTAAACGGGTGGATATAAGGGAGTTCATTGTTTGTTGGACTTGGACAGAACAATATTTTTTAAATATTTAGCCAATCAAATTTATTTCAACAACAAAAGATCAATCTTTTGATCTCAATTTTTTTTAGAAAAATAATTTCTAATGATTTATCTTCTCTATTTTTAAACTCTCCCCCTTTTACCTTTTTTTTCATACAAGTTGCTTAATTCAAATAAATTAATTAGATTGGCAAACATATAGAGGCAAGTGAGTTGATTAACTTAAGTGAGTTAAACATAATAAGCCAAGTGAATTAGACGGGTCAAATGAATACAGAGTAGATATAATTGAGTGGGTTAGTTGAACCAAATGAGTCTAACAAGTCATATGAGTTGGCAATATTAGTCGATCTTTTAGTTAGTCACATAAGTTAGATAAATGAATAGTTGGAGCAAAACAGTTGGCCTTTACAAAGAACAAATCTAAATAACTTGATAAAATGGATAAAAATTGGATGGTTAAATAGTTGGTAAGCAGGATCTGAATGAGGACGAGCCGAGTGGCCTCAAAGGCGGCGGCGCTGAGCTGAAGAGCGACGCCGGTGCCACTGAAGCGGGCTTCGCCGTAGGCAGCGATCGCAACGCCGAAGGAGATGGAGAGCATGCTGAGCATGGAGGAGCCTTAAAAAAGTCTCCTTTTTGAAGAGTATTCCGATGCAGTAGACGGAGACGGGCATGAGGGCCTTGAACATCGATCTGGATGAAGGAGACGGAGAGATAAATGTAGGCGGAGTTGGAGAACCAGAGCGACAGGGAGTATAGAGGGCGCCGATGGGGACTACGGAGGCGAAGTAGAGAGCACGGGACATACCCGGGGAGGACGGCGGGTACGAGGCGGAAGACGCGGACGAGGAAGGCGAGAGTGGAGCAGACGAGGAAGGCGAGAATGGACCATGGTGAGGGAGACGGCACAACGAGAAAAGAAGGGTTTACCGGCGAAACACAATGGCTGGTAATCCTACTATTTTGGTCGGTAATATGGATTACCGGCCAAAAATATTTGGTCAGGACTTGGTCGGTAATCCATGGTCGGTAAATATTATTTACCGGCCAAAATGGTGGTCGGTATGTTTTTTAAAAATTACTGACCAAATAAATGGTCGGTAAATTTTTCTAAAAATTAATGACCAATTATATATTTGGCCGGTAATTTTTTAAAATAAATGGATGGTAAAATAAATGGTCGGTATATTATTTTAAAATTACCGGCCAAAATATATTTGGCTGGTATTTTTTTTAAAAATTTGCCAGCCAAAATATGTTTGGTTGCTAATTTGTTTTACAATTTATCAAGCATTTATACAAAAACATAATAGTCACTAAATTTCAAAACATTAGTTTAACAACTAATAAAAATGTGAATTTTAAACATAGCAACATATTATCCAAAATGACAAAAGAGACATCATGTCATACAAAAGTAAATGCTAAATAGTTAACAAAGAGGTGTTGAAAGATCTAAGTTGAGTATCAAGAAATATTTGGACCCTATTCTCTTTCTTGCATGGGAGTCGACTCAGGTTGTTGTAGTAATTCACTAGGTTGGTATCGCATGAGGAGTTGCTGCAACATTTCTTGTGTTTTGACTTCTCGTTGGGCTTGTGTTTCTTGCATCATTTTCATTTCCTGTTTCAATTGAGATATCTCTGCCTCTTGTGCAACAATTGTCCCTTGCATAGCATCCATCTTTTCTTGTACATTAGCTGATGTAGAGGAAGTAGATGTCGAAGTCTTGTATACCTTTGATGGTGGTTTGGGTCCCAATCCTAATCCACGAATATAACCAGATTTACGGCCAAGTACATCTTGGTGGCATTCAAATGCTAGATTCTTGAAATCATCAGAGGTGGGCAAAGAAGTATCATCCTCTGCTGTTTTTGCCAAAAGTGAAGTTTTTTTGTCATTATAGAGAGTGAACATTGCCTCCTATTAAACAAATGTGCATCAATATCAACAATTTATTGTGCCAAAAATAATGTACAAAAATGAAAAAAATACTTAAATTATGACTTACATATTGCTTTTGTGCAAGTTCACTAGTCCACCCATCTTTTTCTGTATAATAATATCGACGCCATGCCTCAATTGCATCGTATCCCTTGCAATTAAAAAAAAAAGAATAAACATCATGTCATTAGTAAAAATAATAGAAAGAGCTATTCATATATAATCAAATATAACATGCAACTATAAAATTAATTTTAATTTAACGTACATCCTCTATATGTTGAACCACAGGTCTAGAGCCGCCATGATGATTAAACAAAAGCTTTGCTCGATTTGATTTATTTTTTGTAGAAATTATCTTCAAAAAAATGCAACCAATAATTAGTAGCTATCATATGATAACATTAAAATTGCAAACTGAGAAAATTATAATAAAATAAAACAACCTTAAACTCTTCAGACTCCCAATAATTACATAAATACTCCCATGTTTCTTGTGATGGCAAGCTATCTGGCTTCTTTTCTTTTTTCTGATCTAAAGTCCAACTAACTGGAAATTTTTGATACTTCTGATGCCATTCACTTACTTGAGTAGAATATGATTTCCTCATCAATTTCAAAAGACAACCCTCTATATCATCACAATCTTGAAACTCAAAAACAGACTGATTAAAAAAAAATAATTAGTTCTATAAGTTATTAAAAACACAATTGATGCAAATAACATAATTTCAAAACATTACTTGAATGCGCTGAATTAGTTGAATTTTATCTGACTCTGGGACTTTTTTAAAGCTTTTGTATGTAAATGGTAAGAAACTGCGCACCAATGCTCCCAACTCAGTAGTAAACATATTAGCTGTCGGGCCTGTTGGCCTGCCATGAATTGATTTCAATGTCACAATAATTTTTCTTCCCCCCTTTGTTTCATTTGCCATACGATAAGCATGTGAAAGCCCCTTAGATGGTTGAGATGGTGAACGTGGACGACGACCTGCAAAAAAAAAAAATACTTTTTGGACAAGTTAAATTAATGTACAAATAATATACATTTTCTTCAAATTTAATTCAAATGTAAAAATACCTCGTCGTGAAGATGTCGATATCATAGTTGGTGAATCAAGATGGTCAATAGATGAAGGAACAACTAATGTGGTAGTTGCACTAGGTGTTTGTGAATTTTCAACATCAATAGGAATAGGAGTTTGCTCAGTTAACATAGTTAAATCAGTTTGTATAGGAAGTGGTTTAGGTGGCATCTACATTAAGAAAAAAAAACTCAGTAGGTCAATACTTTAAAAATAAAAAATAAAAAATGGCAAATACACATAAAGATGCTCAATGATCTAAAAGGAATGCATATTCAAATAATAAAAAAATTATGTTTATAGTTTGTAAACTACACCATATTCATATACTACACCACAAGATAAAAAAAAATGACCAATTTATTGAAAATCTAATAATATCATGAAAATAAATACCTGTCATTCTTTAGTCAGTATCATAATCAGATATTATTTCAGTGTCAGAACAATTTTCTGCAAGATGATTTAAGTTGACTCCAAATGGATCATCATCAACAATATTATATGAATGTCTAGTCTCGTTCTCATTGACTTGTAATTCCGTTATTGGAATCTCTGCAGAATTCAATTCAATTCTATCAGCTTGTTGATTAGTTGAGTCCACAATAACATCATGCACATTGAGTGTACTATTTTCTATTTGTAATTGAAGCTCAACATCATCATTATCAAGTACTTCTGGATAATCCCAAATATGCCTATGTTGGAATGTTTGGACAATTTTCCAATTGTCTCCAAATTTATGATCATCAATATAGAATACCTGTTTTGCTTGATTTGCAAGAATAAAAGGATCCTCTCTATACCATGTCTTCGAAGTATTAATGCACGTGAGACCAAAATCCATCTTTAAAGACTTCTTTTTTGTGGTACATTCATACCATTTGCAGTTGAATAAATACACATTATATCCAAATATATAACTCAACTCGATAACTTCCAACAACACTCCAAAAAAATCCATGTTTTCTCCATTATGAGATGATGGCACTGCAACCCCATAATTTTGTGTCATTTTACCTCTATCTCGTTCCTCAGAATGATATCGAATACCTTCAACTATAGCTGCATCTGTAGTGCATACACGAAAATCAGGCATACATGACAATGAATATAATTCATTTATCAACTCAGATTTTTCTTCCTTCCTCAAATCATCCATTTTGGTTCTAAACCATGATGGAAATTCTTTTTCTTGACAAAATTGACCTCTGACCATATCATCAAGATTTATAATTGACTCCAAATGCTCCCTACATTGGATAAAAAAAATATGTGAGTTATTATTGTATAATTTAAAAAAAGTTAAAAATAATTTAATTATAGAATAACTTGAAAACTTACTTGATGTATGGTTGAACCGCACTACAGTTGTTCAATATATACCAATGAGCTTTCTCCCTTGTTGTTTGGTCAAACTTCACGTATTTTTTTCCACCAATGAGATTTACATTTTGAGAAAAAACATCTAGCTTGCAGCTTGGTCGTTCACCATCAATATTTCTTTCAGGTCTATTGAATCGAGTCTCTCCATCAAGCTTGAAAAGTGACATAAATGTTAATGCCTCATCTATCACATAAGTCTCTGCAATTGACCCCTCAGGTTTTGCTTTATTTCTGACATATTTTTTCAAGGTACCCAAATAACGCTCAAAAGGATACATCCACCGAGAAGAAACTGGCCCAGCTAACATTGCCTCTTCGGGCAAGTGAATTGATAAGTGAATCATGATATCAAAAAAAGCAGGTGGGAAAATTAATTCAAGCTTACATAATATGACAACAATATCTCTTTGTAACTTCTTTAACTTGTTAATAATCAATGTTTTCTTTGTTATCTCATGGAAAAAATTGCAAAGTTCTATAATAGCCTCACACATATCTTTCTATAAGTATTTTCAAATACCAATAGGAAGTAAATTTTGAAAAAGAATATGGCAATCATTAGTTTTAAGTCCTTGCAACCTCCCTTCATTTTCGATCACTCGATGAGAAATATTTGCTGCATAACCATCTGGAAATCTCATAGATTTTAGCCACTTGCAAGAATCCTTGCGATCATCAGGTTTCAAATTATATTTGTCTATTGGCTTAAAAGTTTTGTTTTCCAAATATTTGTAAATGCAATTCAAGTCTTAAACCTTTTTTTTTCCAAATCCATATGTGCCTTTGGTGTATTTTTACTCTTTCCAATTGTATCTAATAAAGTCCCAACTATAGCATCACACACATTCTTTTCAATATGCATAACATTCATATTATGTCTTAATTTCAAATGAGGCCAATACTTAAGTTCATAGAAAATGCACTTCCTCACCCAATTATGTTTCCATGTTTTCTTTTTCCACCCACTGTTTGCAATTGAATTAAAATATCATTAGATGTCAATGCTCGTGGAGGAGGTCTATTTTCAATCCTACCATTAAATTGCTTCTACGCTATGCATGATTTAATGGTAAGCTTCTACGGTGACCCATATAACATAACTTGTTGATACATGGCTCTGCATTTGTATCCACATTACAAATAGGGCATGCTTTGTATCCTTTGGTACTCCAACTAGAAACCATTCAATATGTAGAAAAATCATGAATGATCCATAAAATAATAGCATGAAGATTAAAACATTTTCCAGTTGATGAATCTAGTGTCATAATTCTATCATGCCATAACTCTTTTATCTCTTCAATTAATGGTTCTAAAAAGACATAAATATTTTTCCTAGGTGATCTTGGACCAGGAATAAGGAGTGTCATCAATGTATAAGCTTGTTTCATCATGTGCCAAGGAGCCATATTACATGGGACAAGTATTGTAGGCCACATGCTGTATGAATTGGACATCATCCCAAATAGATTAAACACATCTCTGGCTAAACCAAATCGAACATTTCTTAGTTCAGAAGTAAAAGTTGGATACATTTTATCAAATTCTTTCCATGCAATTTCATCAGGAGGATGTCTTAAAATACCTTCAGTTTCTATTCATTTTTCTTTATGCCAACGCATTCCAATAGTTGTATCTTTATGCAAATAAAGTCTTTGCAAGCATGGCTTCAAAGGGAAGTGTCTAACAATAGTTGTGGGTATTTTTGAATTTTGTTTATGATTTAGAATGCAACGTGACTTCCCGCATATTGGACATCTTTCAAGATTTGCACACTCTTTTCTAAATAATTTACAACCATTTCACATGCATGTATTGCTTCATATCCCATTCCAACATTTTGAAGTATCTTCTTTGTAGCACAGTAAGACTAGCACATAATTGGGTTGAGGAAGACAACTTTGGAGAAACTTTAATAGCATATCAAAGGAATGATTAGACCAATAGTTGAGTACTTTAATTTGCATTAAGTTTACCAAGAAGCTAAATTTCTTCACCTTATTTGCTCTCTGATATAAATCTTGTTTGGCTTTATCAAATAGGGATTTAAAGAACTTGGATGCTGCATTATTGTTATCATTATCCACATCAATTTGTCTACTCTCTTGTATAATATGTTCTAAGTCAAGTAAGTTGTTCAACATGTCAACAAATTCCAGTGCATTTATGACATTATCATTTTGAGCATCAATTCTTATATCTTCATTCTCAAATAGATCTACAAACTCTTCACCATGATTATTCCATATCAAAGAAGTTTGATCGAATCCATGTAGATGAATATGATTCTTAACCATTTCAAGATCTCCAAACTTTAAATTTTGACATAAAATACAAAGACATCTAATAGTTGATGACCCATCTTTCAAGTGATAAGCTACAAAATTTAAAAATTCCTTAACTTCATTCTTATATCTCTGGCTAATTCTATTTCACTCCATTATCCAACTTTTATCCATTCTTCAAACCCTGATTATGTGATGGAAATAATTCATATCAATCAAATAATTATTACATGTAAGTAAATTTTTTATATTGTGACTAATAGTTTTTTTACATTACTAATATTTAATCTTACACGCCTCTTAAAAAAGATAATCTCACATGATATGGAGATAAATTGGGATATTATGAATCAAAAGTTGAATATTACAAGAAAGACTATGATACTTTTGTATTAATTCAATGAAAACTAAAAAAAACAAAAAGTAAATTGAGAAATCCAAGTATCACATTAATTGACTATTAAGAAAATTTGATTAACATAATGAAAAGGTATGCAAAATATCTAGTAGTGTTCAAATAACAAGATAAGATCCAATGCAAAAATAAGAGAAAATTCAGTGGCAACAAATTGATGTGAAATATAATCATTTCATTGAAGGGGAGTCTTAGCGTAACGGTAAAGTTGTTGCTTTGTGACCTAGAGGTCACGAGTTCAAATCTTGGAAACAGTCTCTTATAAAAAAAAGCAAGGTAAGACTGCATACAATGAATCCTTCCCCGAGACCCCGCATGGCGGGAGCTTCGTGCACCAGGCAGCCCTGTTTTTTCATTGCCTCTATAAGATTAGATGATTTACTCTTTTATTTTGGTTGATGTACCATGAAAGAAAAAAATATATAACTTACAACATTTTCTTTTCTTTCCCCTATTCTTATAGAAGATAGTTTAGAGAACAGGAGTATATAATCGAGGTTCTATTCTGACCAGAAGAAAATTAGAATTTGATGATAATGTGCTAGCATTAAGAGGATGCAAGAGTCACTGAGCCATAAAGTCTTCTTTTATATGGGGATATTTTATTTCTGGTCCTGTCATCCTTGTCATTTCTGAATTTGGAAAGCTTTGTTTCTTCTTTATTCAACCTTCTACAAAGATTGATTTATTT
>JBAMHZ010000001.1:1457256-1471929 GCA_037177395.1 Alpinia galanga | reverse complement strand
TCTTGACTTAGCTTCGTATGATACTTGTTAACTTCTACCCAACAGTACCATGGAATTGTGGATGAACTTTTTGTTTTTCATAATCTCAAGGTATCTGTGTTTTTTTTCCCCTCTTGTTGTATTTCTTGTTCCAGCAGTGTTTAGCTGCTACTCAACTTTGTTATTCTATTGATTCTTGACTATTATGTTTTCTTGAATATTTCCAGAAAATTATGTGGAAGCTGAACAAGTCAATTGCTAAGGAATTGCTCCCCACACAGCCTGTGGATTTTCCTGTTGAGCCATGGTGGGGAGTTTGCCTTGTTAACTTTACATTGGAAGAATTTAAGGTCTGTTTCTTTCTCAACCTATGTTTATCAATTGTTGAAATATGATAGAAGTTTCCATGTTGGGGAGCTTCCCTTCATGAACTGTATGTTTTTGTTCCTAATCTTACAAGTTGCCCAAATTTTTTATCATGGATCTAGCTTAAAGAAATTGATTATCCATTATTGATTCAGTGGAGATTCTTTCTTGATACTGCTGTACCAGCCAATTGTTTGAGCCGATTCTGGTAACACACTTTTCCTCTGCAGAAACTCAATGAAGAAGAAACAGCAACCATAGACAAGGTCTGCAAGGAGGAAGTAAATTCCTTTGTTCTTTTTGATCCTGACATTGTAAGAGGTCTTTACAAAAGGGGATTGATTTACTTTGATATCCCAGTTTATCCTGACGATCGGTTCAAAGGTATGTTCACATTTGATATTGCCCATCTTCATATGGAATTGCGATCAATTTTGCTAAATGCTCGTTATGGTTACAAAATGGTGGAGCTCAACATATTGTCCTTTTCTAACCTAGTTGGCATGAGTTTGGAATGTGGAATATGATATAGAATATAACAAAAACCATTGTTTTGAATGTCTTGTTCATGCTCAATTGACACTTGGTGTTGCATATATATTCCCTCACTAGTCATTTATCTACTAGATCATTTAGATTATGCTTTGCATTTTCAATGTTACTATTGACTTAATGTTATATGTGACTGATGCTGTGGATATATTAAAACTATACCACTTGGTAGATTTAAGAACCATATGCAGTTTATTGGAATAATACTTCGCCATTAACTTGTTCTGTTGAACTATATGAGGTGGGGGTCTCATAGCTCTTCAATCAACAATACTGTTTCTCTTACCACTTTGACTTGGTATCCAAAAGGCTGTTTTTACCCTCAGGCAAGGCTGCCTTCTCCTAAACTCACATGTCAGCTTTTCTTACCTGACTGCTACAGTGCCACAACAGGGCTACTTAGGTATATCAATCACTGGTACTATGATACTGCCTCACTGCTGTGTGCTCTCTTCTGTAGTTACTGGGTTGGTTTTGATGTAATGGTATAGGAAACTGTGATTAATTTCTCATAGTTCTTTCTTAAGTCCTTTTGCAACTTGTTCAGATGACTAACATCTACTTTTTCAGTTTCCAGGCTTGAAGGTTTTGTTTCAAACAGGGAACAATCCTATGAGGATCCTATCGAAGAGTAAGATACTTTGACCTGAAGGGATTGTTAAACCAATGTTGTGAATATAGTTATGAATTTTTGTTATAAAATTATTGTTAGTCCCACATGGAATTTTGGTGCAGGTTGTTGTATGCGGTTTTTGTTGTCTCAAGCGAGAATGCAACCGTTGCTGAATTGGCAGCTACACTGCAGGCTGATCTTTCTCAGCTGCAGGCAGCTGCCTCATTTGCATGCCGATTGGGCTGGGCTATAAAGCTTTTGGATCCAGAATCCATCCTTCATGATTCTAGCATTCATGGTTTGGCTAACAATATTCTAAGTGACGATGAGGAAAGTTCTAATGCTAGCATCAGCTCAGAAAAATCTGGTCAACAGAATCATAGTTTGGTAACTGAAAAAGAGAGAACAATTTCTGGCACTGCTCATGTTGCTTTTGTTGTGGATGCCAATATAACATCCTATTTGATGATGGGTTCTGTTTCACCAGGTTTGCTCCATTTTTTGCAATTGTATTGGCGCACATCTATTTGTACATGTTCTATCTATTGATAAATCATCCACTTTCGTTTGCACTTTGTACATTATGCTAGGTTTTTTCAAGTTAATTTGGTAAAGTGGTTCATAAATCATCTTAATAGGCTAAAAGTTTTATTTGAAATATTGACATCATCCCCTATGAATCAGAATGGAAGTCATCCAACGTTATATTATGCCATAGGTCCAAGTCCTAGTCCACTATAATAATCTATCAATGTGCATCACAATGCACAAATTTTATATGCTACATGAAGCGAAGGACAAGGATCAAAACTGTCAAATTAACCCAAGTTAACATTTAAGAGTCAGTAATAACAGCACATAATTAGCATACAAATACTTCCTAAATAACTATCACATAGAAGCTTATGGGACTGTCTAGCTTGATTGACTATCATAATCATTTCTCATATGCAATGACACCTTTTAGCAATGATATTGAGCTCTACAAATTTTTTTATGTAGAATTAAACATCTTGATTTGCTCAAGTGACTGCTTAGGGACAAGAGAGCACTTACTGCTTTGATGACACTAGTAGCATTTCCTTAATACATCTTAATTAGTTGAGCTGATCCCCTATCTATTGCTTGCAGGTTTGAAGTCTCATGCTGTCACACTCTATGAAGCAGGAAAACTTGGTGATTCTAGCATTGCTGATCTCTGCAAGGATCTCTCTACATTAGAGGGGAAAAAATTTGAGGGTGAATTACAGGAATTTGCCAATCATGCTTTCAGCCTTCGTTGTGTTCTTGAGTGTCTCCAGTCTGGTGGGATAGTTGAAGATGACAAGAATGAGAGAACAATTAATGCAACTGATACACAGAGCCATCAGTCTGGTGAAGTAGCTGATGGTGACAAGGATGAGACAATTAATGAAACTAATACACAGAATCCCTTCATGGATGCCACTAGTTCACTTGTATCTAAGATTAGGATTTCAGACACAAATGAAGCAAAGACACATCATAGTGGTGATTCTTCAAAATATGATCACACTAATATTCACCAGACTGATTCTTCTGATGAATGTGATGTTGCAAATGTCCATCTTCTTGCATGTTCAGATAATTCAGCTAAAGATAACACATCCAAACAGGAAAATGATTCACTGAGGGATCAAAAAGTTGTGTCTGTGGATGGCCCAGAAAATGAAAGGATCATTCCAAAAAGAAGAAGGAAGTACCGTGTTGATGTTCTTCGTTGTGAAAGCTTGGCTTCTCTTGCACCGAAAACATTAGAACGACTCTTTCTCAGGGACTATGATATTATCGTGTCAATGGTTCCACTTCCTTCCTCATCAGTTTTACCTGGACCTTCAGGTCCATTCCACTTTGGGCCACCCTCATATTCTTCAATGACACCATGGATGAAACTAGTTTTGTACTCACTAGTGGAAAATGGACCTGTATCAGTTGTCTTGATGAAAGGACAGTGTTTACGATTGCTTCCTACCCCATTAGCTGGTTGTGAGAAAGCATTGATATGGTCTTGGGATGGTTCTACAGTGGGAGGCCTCGGGGGCAAGTTTGAAGGAAATTTAGTTAATGGAAATATACTATTACATTGCTTAAACTCAATGCTTAAGCATTCAGCTGTGCTGGTACAACCTCTCAGTAGATATGATCTTGATAGTTCTGGAAGAACTGTTACTGTAGATATTGCATTACCGCTTAAGAATTTTGATGGATCAGTTCAATCTATTGGGTCAGATATAGGACTAGATCCAGAAGGAATTGCAAACTTAAATACATTGTTAAAGGAGCTCTCCACCAAAATAGAGTTATTAACTGTTGGTTATATTCGCCTTCTAAGATTGCGGAAGGCAATACAGTCAAACATGTTTTCATCAGATGATAAGTACGAATGGGTTCCTTTAAGCTTGGAATTTGGTATTCCTTTGTTTAATCCCAAATTATGTGGCAGAATTTGTGAAAGGATAGTCTCATCACATTTACTGCAAACAGATTGGCTTAGCGAGCACCATGATGCAATGCAAAGTCTAAGAAAAAGATTGTGTGATCTGTGTTCTGAATATCAAGCAACAGGCCGAACAGCAAGGTTGTTTTACCGTATTGATCAGGTTCGAGAATCACCTCGTCATTTTATCAGTTATGCAAGTGGAAGATGGAGCCCACTTTTGGATCCTTCAACGCCAATTTCTGGAGCCTCCAGTGAACATCAGAGGCTCAAGCTGGTAAATCAGCAAAGGTGCCGAACTGAGATTCTTAGCTTTGATGGCAACATTCTCAGGTGATTAAACAATATTATAAGCTTTGTCGCGTTCCATTTGAACCTGCAATTATAGTGAAGTCATAATACATTTGTTTTTGTTGGGGTTTGCATCTTTTGTAGTTGTGAAGTTTTATCAATTTAGAGTTCTCTGTAGAAACATACAAAATGTACTTTGTTATAAGAATCTAAATAAACATTTGAAAATTGTCTATAATCAATTCTAAGTTTCTTCAGAAGCTTGTACCATGAAATTGAAGTATTTCTCCACCTTCCACAAAGTAACACCTTTAATTACCAGGTCATTGTTCTACAATTCTAATTTGACCTTCAGATAGGGAATAATAATATTCAAATAATCAAGTTCGAAAATGTGACAATTAAAAATCTATAGCAGTTATAACGATATCACTTGTAGTATTTATGATGAATCAAAGCCCCTAGAGATAATAAAATCTCTTCTTACTCATGAACCATTATGTTGTAAACTCTATAAACTCGTGCTTCCTTTCATCGTTTATATATATACATATATATATATATAACGTCAACTGTTTCTCCATTTAAAATATGCTCTCTGTTTATCTCTTCTGTTTTATACTGATGATTATGAAGCCTGACTGTGACCTTATGAAGGATCAAATAATAAGTTTTGTGCTAACTGTTTGCAATTCATCATCATTTGTTTCTGTGATTTAATTGTTTACGTAGAACTTAGTTATGTAGACTGACTATGATATTGCAGATTTGTTCTATGTTTTCTTTGTTTAGCCCCAACTCTGTTTAATTCTCTTCAAGTTTATCTGCCTGCAGGTCATATGCACTTAGTTCTATTTATGAAGCTGGTGCACAACCATTTGAAGAGTCAACTAATGCTGGTGGAACAAAACATGAATCTGATGAGGAACACAGTAGAGAAGTTGTCCTACCTGGTGTTAATTTATTGTTTGATGGGGCATTATTACACCCATTTGATATAGGCACATGTCTGCAGGCTAGACAGCCTGTTTTGCTAATAGCAGAGGCATCATCCGCATCTACTTCTATGCAGCCAACTAGGACGTCATTATAGTTTGTTTTTGAATTGCTTGTGTTACTTGTTTGATGACGCTTGGAGATATTCTCCTTTGTATACCTGAGCACTTCTCTTTCAGCATCTCAAAGATTCATTGTTGCACTTGTATTCATTCTTTGATTCAAGCAGATGTTTTGTCTAAGTATGATTAACCTAAATAAATTTCAAGAGTGTTTTTTTTTTTGGGCATATGGTAGCATTTTCTTGTCTTCAAGAGAGGAAGTGGGTAGTTGTGATACCATGATATGCTAAAATTGTAAGCTGTACATTCTTAGTTCTTTGTACAGTCTAAATATGTTCTTAGAACATTACGATTGTTTGTGATAGAGGATAGATGATTCTAGCATATGAAAAACGTACAATTTCATATCAAAGAAAGAAGTCTTGACAGGGATAAATTAGCAAATTCAGAAATAGCAGAGTTAGTGGTGTAAAAGATGATCTTGAGGGGGACTCACATAAAACGCTTCACTTGCTAACACAATTTTTTTAAACTGAATTGGAGTTTTAATTTTTAACTAAAATGATAGTATTTTAGTATTGTATTGACAAACGGATTGGAGGTTGAATACAGTTCCTATAAGTAGGTCGTAAACCGAAATGGTGGCTTCCTTTTGGACGATCTTGATGAAACTAGCTTCTTTGATTCGCCTTCATCATTCGCCGACATCTCTACTGCCACTTCTGCCACACTGTCTTCTTCTCGAGCCCTAGCCAATTCGCTGTTGATGGCGGGCGGATGGGTCTCCTCTTGAGTGAAACCCACCTTCGCCTTTGTCGTTCCCGCTTCTCCTCTTCGCTTGCCACCGCGGCGTTCTTTGATGGCGCCCTCAACCCCGTCCCGTGCCCTTCAGATCCAATCCAAGGAAGGGAAGGCTGGAGTGCAGGAGGAGGACGACGGGAACTACAACAACAGAAACGGGTGCGTCGTCTTCCTTTGCCCCTGTCTCGTCATCCTCATTATCCTCCTCATCGTGGTTTCCATCGTTCTCGCCGTCAAGTTTCGCCTTTTCTGCCGTGGTCCCTTCCGCCCCACGCTCACCCGCCTTATCCCCAGGGACAAGTGCCACCCTTCTGCCTGAACGCTGCATCTCGATTCTTCTGCACCTCGTCTTCCGCCTCCGAATCGGATGCCGAGCCTAACTGCGAGAGCCCATCCGGCGTCAAGGAGGTAGAACGCGTTTGCAAGGTGATTGACGACCTCTTGCTTTCTGATCGGAACATGGAGGCTGTGCTCGACGAGAGTATGGTCGACCTCAGCGCCTCTCTCGTGGTTGACGTCCTTGAACGCTTCCGGCATGCCCATAAGCCAGCATACCGGTTCTTCCGTTGGGCTGGTGCTCGCTCGAATTTCTCCCATAACTCTGAGACCTACACGAAGATGCTTAGCATTCTCAGTAAGACGAGGCAGTTTGAGACGATGATGGCGTTGCTGGAAGAAATGGGTAGAGAGGGATATTTAAATATGGACGCTTTCAAGATTGCGATCATTGGCTTTTCAGCTGCTCGTCAGATGAAGAAATCAATGGCCATTTTTCAGATGATGAAAAGATTCAACTTTACGGCTGGATTAGAAACATTCAACTGCTTGATTGAAGCTTTGGCGAAAGCAAAGCTCGGGAAGGAAGCTCAAGCACTCTTTGACAGGATGAAAGATAAGTACCCACCTGATCTCCGGACCTATACTTTTCTCCTCTTAGGGTGGTGCAGCTTGAAGAATCTCGTGGAGGCTGGTAGGGTCTGGAATGAGATGCTGGGTATGGGATTTACGCCAGATGTTGTTGTATATAATACAATGATCGATGGCTTGATTCGGGCACATAGGAGATCAGATGCAATCAAGCTTCTTGAGCTAATGAAAGATAAGGGTCCACGCCCAAATGCTAAGACATATACAATTGTAATACAGGACCTCTGTAAGGCTGGGAAGATGGATCTGGCAGTCAATTGTTTCCAAGAAATGCTGGATGCAAGATGTGCTCCGGATGTTGCAACCTACACTTGCTTGATTGTGGGGTTTGGAAATGCCCAGCAAATGGATAAGGTTTCAGGGCTGCTGAATGAGATGACTGAGAAAGGATGCCCACCGGATGGTCGGACATACAATGCCTTGATTAAACTCATGACAAACAGAAACATGCCAGATGATGCTGTTCGAATCTACAAGAAAATGATTAACAAGGGCTTTGAGCCTACAATTCACACATATAATATGCTGATGAAATCTTATTTCCATGGAAATAATTATCAGATGGGTTGTGCTATATGGGAAGAGATGGGACGAAAGGGTATTTGCCCAGATGTCAATTCTTATACTGTCTTTATTGGGGGCCATATACGCCACGGTAGGGCAGAAGAGGCACACAAATACTTGGAAGAGATGATGAGCAAAGGAATGCAAGCCCCTCAGATAGACTACAATAAGTTTGCTGCTGACTTTTCTAGGTCAGGGAAGCCTGATATACTATATGAGTTGGCACAGAAGATGAATTTCTCTGGGAAGTTTCAAGTTTCCAACATTTTCCATGGTTGTGCTGAGAGAATGAAGAATAGAGGGAAAAGGCCAGTAGCCAATCAGACTGGAAGACGTCTTTTCTAAGACTTAGTAATCAAGACAATCGTACTAAAACTAAGAGAAACCTTATCTAAGGTTACTTGGAAGATATTGACGTAATTTAGTTGAGTTTCTTCTTCTGGTATGTGAATTTTAGGTGTTGCTTTACTATGTGCTGGCACATGATTGGGAAATTACGGGATTGTTGTTTTCTGTGTGCTACTTTAGTATTTATATTTCTTCTGTCTTCTCTTTCTTCTTACCATTTATCTTAGTAAATTATGTGTTAATTAAACTGACTTCGAGTTACATAGGCATACTCTTGCATTACATATTGATAGTCTCAGTTGCTTCTCAAGCATGCATGTTTTGATATGTGCCTTGTTTGCGATTTCCATCCTTTCACATGGTGAAAAGAAAGCAAGATGGAAATGCCATCACTATTTCATTCTTTCACTGTCTTAGGTGAATTATTATGGTGTTGCAGAACCCTTGTTAACTGATTGATTATGTTTTGTGTCTTTACTTATTTATTATTCTTTAAAAAAAAAAAGAAATTAACAAACTAGTTACGGACAATATCATATAGTTTACAATTGATTATTACAGAACTATTAAACTATGTTAATTTTTCTGTTATGGTTAGTATGACTGGTATATCTAGAAAATACTGTGAATGGACAAGCAGCATGTCATTATCAGCTAGTCTTGAGTGCAATTATTTCTGTTGGATACATGAATACTTCCTTGAACTTTACAGTGCTTTTGATAATAACCCTTGTCTGTGTTGTTGAGAATCAACCCTTTACCTTAAGAACTCTTGAAATTGGTTTCCTGATTCCTTTGTAAGACACTCTGTGGTGTAGATAGAAGATTGTTCAACAATACATCCTGGGAGTAAACAAAGCCCTGCTAGGAACCAAACTATTGTTTCGAAAAGAGTAGCTTCTCCCTTTGGTTAAAAGTGTTGAATTTTATTGAGTGTCCACTTGTGCCAATACTTGAGATACTAGAAAAAAAGTTCAATTTATAGATATGTAAGTTCTTAACTTCCACCCTCAAGATCAAGCAGAAATATGCTTGAATAATGGACTAGATTGTATGATACTGCAAGCTAAAGATGCCTACACAGACATGCTGATGGTGGTTAATCGGTTATCAGGTGTGGAAATATAACACAAGAATAAAAAGGTGTCCAACATGATTTGTAGTTAGAACCTTTGTTTTCGTACCATGCTCAATATTTGAGTGATTAATTTTAAAATATTACACTATTGAGACCTAAGATTAGGTTCATGATTGGGGATTTCTGAATCACTAAAAATTCTTCTTCATGGCAAAAATACCCTCTAAGTAGGCATTTATAATTTTAGCTAATATTTGTATGATGGACCTTATATATCTTTTAGCTTTCAAATTCCATTTTAGTTTCATAAAATGCAAAACATGAAATATTAGATATCTTGAATTTTAAGAGTTTTAATTACCTTCAAACTGAAACTTCATAATGCTGTTTGTAACTGTGAATTTGAATATAGCAAGTGGTTTACGTCTAACTTCTATGAGGATGAAATTACAGTTCTTTTATAGAAATAAAAGAGCCCAAAGAAAATAGAAAAATGAGACTGGATTATTTGGTTTTGTTATATCAATTTGTTAATTTTTTGTTTTCTTTTTCATGATCATTAATTTCGGACACCGTTTTATGATTGAACTTTGGTTATGTTTGCCTTTCCACCTTGCTGGATCTCACCTTGCCTTTGATGTACACAGAAGAATTGATGCCTCAATCAGTTGTTTGAGTCCCTCATAATTCTGAATAAATGTCTGTCATGGGATCAAGATAATGAATAACCATTCCTATAGATAACACACTGAAAAGAAAAAGTAGTAGTTTATTCCAATGTACTGCTTTAACACCTCTAGATTCTATCTCAGAAACTATGGAAGCCATACAACAGGCGTCAGCCGTCAAGCTACGGAAGCAAAATAGCAGGTATCTCTATTGGACATTTGATTTTGCTGCATGGTTCTATAATCTGTTTGCAATTTGCATGGCTTGCTACCTTTTGTTTTTTAAGGTAGGTTCAATACTTGGATTGGTATATAGATATAGGAGCTTTTTCGCAAGATTTAATATGTCGGTTGGAAAGATTATGTTTTATTATTGGATTGTTTTTTTTAAGGTTAAGTTTTATGCTTGGAAAGATTTTCTCAGAATGATGATTAGTTAAGTTCTAGCTCAATTCAATTTGAGTTGAGTCAAGCTTGAGTTTTTGGACAGCAACACGTATTGTTTCATTTTTATTAATTTTATGAGAGTTGAAATTAGAAATTGAATCAAAACCAAAATGGTCTATATTTTTTTTTAACCAACCAATTTTTTAAATTGATGGTATTTGTTTCTTTTCAGTTTCTGTTTCTATTTATTGATCCAGTGCATCGACTTGGGAGCATGACCATGTAAGATTTTGCATCCCAATGACTAACCTTCACAATATTTTGGCATTGCAGTTCTATACAAGAACAACGCTTGTTGCCCTTTTTTCTTTTCTTTCTGTCTTTTACTTCTGAGAAAAGAAAAAATGAAGGGGCATTTCATTGGTGTCAGTGCCTCAATCCAAGTGTAATTTACAGCACTGCGTTGATGGAAACAAGATGTGAGTGGGACTGAAGAAGGCTTGGAATTAAGAATGATACAAATGTGCAATCATAAAAGTATTCGAATTATCTTCTCCTAGTGCTCCAATGTTTCCCTGTGCGCGGTGAAAGTCTCTCCCACCTGTTAGATATGAAAACAAAACAAAGCAATTAGAAATATAAACAAGTAAAAGAAAGCAATTCAATTCTCTATAAAGAAAAAGAAAAAGAAAAAGAAAAATTGCTCACATGGAAGTATTGCAGGTTGGCTCGCTGTTCTGCTTCCTGGAATGCTGAAATGAACCGCATTACGAAGTACAATAATGGGAGAAGAATTCCACTGGCTCTCAGCAGCCAGGAACACCCACGCACACATCAAATCCTGTTTATCTCAACAAATTGAATCGGCTAAATGTATTCTATTCTTAATGACTCTATTAATGTTCAAACATACGAGGATAATCATATATACATGCTAAATGCCTCAACAGACTTTATACTTACAGTGAGAAAGGTGGATGCATAATGATCCTCTCCAACAGTCATTATAGTGACCAGGTGTCTGACCAATAATATGGCCATGAACTCGGCCCGAAGGTTCAGCCTGGGGACCTCCAAGCTTCCTCTGCCCAGAATGATTAGAGCAAGTTAATTAATTATCACGAAAGTAATTAGTGCCGTGTTTTGTTATTTTATGTAGGCAACTCAACTAAGGAGGCCCTCAAAGCGGGAGTAGCTTGCAAACAGAAGCAGAAAGATGGAAGACGATCAATAAATCAAAGAACTCAAATTCAAACAAGAAAAAAAATTTGCTCAGCTCCAATGGAACAGGACACTAGACTAAGAAATTTACAATGTAAAATATTTAAATGGAAAAAAAAAGGGCTGTGAGGTCAAGACTCGAGCGTTAGTTACCTGATCGTCTTGACCAAGGCCTTCTTCTCAGCGATGGTGTATCCAGGTTCAAATGCCTGCAACATTTGCTTATTTATTGATTTTACATGTCAAATGGTCTTCTTGGCAATTTTTTTTTCCTTAAAATTTTTTCTTTGGTAGGTGGATGATAAAAACAAAAGTTGAGAAAACATCTTTTTTTTTTATTCATCAATTCATTAGTCCCATAATATCAGCTCCACCACAAGCGACTCAAAAAGATAACGAAAGAGAAATTCCTTCCGTGTTTTCAGTTTGATTTCCAATCACAGCGCGTCTGATTCTCAAGGAAAAACAGGGGGCATGGAAAATGAAGAAAGGGAAACCACGTCGATCTAACAAAAATTCTTGTTGCAGCGAATGAGAACCCTAACCTGAAGGCAGATCTCGCATACAGCGCTTCCCTTTTCGTCGCAGACAGAGATGACAATGATCTCTGTGTGCATTCCCAGTGAGCAAACTGGAACCGGAAGTAAGATCAGAACTTTACGCCGTGGCAATCGCACCAGAAGGTGAGAATAGATGGAAACGCCTGACCTTGCCGCGGACCTCTCTTCCTCTTCCTCTTCCTCTTCCTCATGGCAAATCCTGCAGAAGCGCACGGAGGAAGCTGCTGCAAGAGCAGGATCATTGTCACCTCTCAGCAATCTGATTTCTTGCCCCTCTCCACTCTCCATGCTTCTCGCTCTCCCTCTCCTTGCGGCAGTAAATTAGATCGGCACCTCGTGCAGCTTCTGGGGATATAAATAAGAATGGCAAATGGGAAGAAGAATGGAAGGAGAAAAGGATCGCCATGTCCTTGCCAGCAGAGGAGGAGATGGATGAAACGGTTCGACCACCAAAGATGAAATTGAAATGTTCCAAGTTGATTTTTTTTTTCTTTTACTAACGTTGAATCCGATCAGATTAATTTTGAAGAGGATTGGTTTAATGCTATAGATTTTTTTTTTTTTTTAGAGCTTGTAAATTTTTTTTTTTGATAAAGTCTTCATCGATTGTTAAGGTAGATTCAAAAGTATTCAATTATGTTTCTGCAGTTGCACCGTCTATAAGATTATCTAATTTTAAAATTGTTAAATTTTTTAAAATTCATAATCCAATATATTTTAACAGAGAATGTATTTTCGTTTTATTTTATTATTGTATCGTGCACCGTGCTCTTATTTAAATGTGATCGATAAAATCAACTAAAAAAATATATTTTTTGGTTTCAATTTAAGTTTCGGGTTTCAAACAACAAAACTCATTAAATTGTGCCCTCCTTGAGTCTTATCCAACCATTTTGCCGGCATTCATCTCCTATAACTCTTTCTAGTCGAGAAGAGAAGGCTACCTGGGAAGGACAAAAAAAATAAGTCTCTTTAGTCAAGAGAGAGGATTACCAGGGAAGCACAGAGAAAATAAATCCCTCTAGTTGGAAGAGAGGATTACCTGAGAAGAACATAGACTCCCTCTAGTCGAAAAAGAGGGCCACCCGAGAAGAGCAGAGAGGATAAATTCCTCTAATCGAGAGATGGGGCTATTTGGGAAGAGCAGAAAAGGTAAACTCCTCTGTTTGGGAGAGAGAGTTATCCGAGAAGAACAGAGAGAATAAGTCCATCTAGTCGAGAGATAGGGCTACCCAGGAAGATCAAAACGTCTAGGCCTCTCCATCTAGGAATGAAAGTTATTGAGGAGGTGCAGTAGGCCTGAGCATACCAACCCCTAAAGGGAAGAACGTGGGGGGCCTAGAGTCCTAGTTTATGGAGGAAACTTCCTTTGTGTTTGTAGCTTCTCTCCACTATTTTTGCAGGTAACAACCTCAACCAATGATGGCATACCATGTGGAGATTCCTGATAGAAAATATTCTATAACGACATGCCAACAAACCTTGACAGAAGGTATGAGGGGAAGTGTGAAGGAAAACATCGAGGATGCTATAAAGAGACAGACGAAGGCTAAAAAGAGGGGAGAACACATCTTTTGGAGAAGAAAAAAAGGAACCCATTACTCTTCTTCTGCTTTTGATCCTCATCAACTTATTTAACTTAAGCATCGGAGGGTCGTTAGCCGAATCACCTGTGGCCTGGAGCAACAGGGAAGGAGTCATCTACCTCCCCTAGGTCGGGAAGAAGGAAGGGAAGTCACCCCGAGGAAGGGAGAGCGAGTTCCCATTGTGGAGCAGACGTGGGAACTCAGGAAAGGAAAGGACGTGTCAGAGGACCATCGCCCCGCGAGGGACCCCATGCTGACGTGGACCCTTCCTTGAGGAGGAGAGGAGGAACAAGGAGATAGCCGCTTGGTGACCTACCAAGTCCGATGGAAGCAATCTCATTTTGTAGAGGAGATTCTATTAGATGATCTTTCTTCCAATTTCTGGGCTCCCTATCTAGGGGAGTACGATGACATTGTATATCCAGAGGATCACCTCTATAAATTTGAGAACGCCGCCACCTACACCGATACTCGGACGCCATCAAATGTCGGGTATTCATCATTATGCTGGTGGGAGCAGCCCAGAAGTGGTTCCAACTCCTGCAACCGAGATCCCTAACCTTCTTTAACAAACTTTGTAGTGTCTTTTTGAAACACTTCACCAGCTGCAAGAGGTATCAGCTCTCCACTTTAGCTTGTTTACTGTGAAGCAGGAACTAATAGAGCTACTGAGAAAATACATCCAGAGATTCACTCGAGCTGCTTTGGAGGTGTCTGCTACCACTCTCAATGTCCTAATGACAGCTATTTCCCAAGGATTATGGGACGGAGCCTTTTTTCGCTTGTTGGTGAAGAAGCTCCCGAGCGGATATGATGAGCTATTGGGACGGGCTAAAAAGTATATCAATTTGGAGGAAGCACAGAAAGTCCGATCCACGACTAAAGGTCCTGGGGCCGGACCCCATCCTGGGGGAACTACGGGAGAGCCCCGCACGACTCCCCCTAAATTAGAATGATTTTGTCCTTTTCCCATCTCCACACCGAGCAAACCCCTTGATGTAATGGTGATCGATCTTCCACATTGACCGCTCATCGCCCGGGGAGAGATCTAGAAGTATGTGAGCAGCACTAGGTGCTCCACCATCCTATGGGTTATAGTAGAGCCCCTTGCAACCCCCCAAGTCATACTTTTGTGCCTACCATGGTGATTACGGCTACTCTAGTAACAGCTGTCAACCATTGAAGTGGTAGCTTAAAAGGATTTAGAGGGAGCACTTGC
>JBAMHZ010000001.1:1438854-1455224 GCA_037177395.1 Alpinia galanga | reverse complement strand
AACCTTCTCTTGTTGTGAAGTTTTCTTTATTTGTATTTGTATTTGTTTGTATTTGTGCATTTGTATTGTGTTGTAGTTGTTGTAAGCTTCATTGTAAGTAAGGTTTACTCCACCTTGATGATTACCTAAAGGAGGAGCTTGTTTGAGAGTGATCCACCTTACGGATTGTCGTAGAGTAGGAATTAGGGTTCCAAACCACGTTATATCGATTGTGTAGTGCTTGTGTTGTGTTCTTTATTATTGCATTTCTATTATTCCGCTGCGCACTAACAAGCATTGTCGAGACGAACGCAATCGAGTGAATCAAACGATGAATTTGGAGGAAAAGACTATTCACTCCCCCCTCTCTAGCCGATGTTGGGTCTTCAACATTTTAGAGGTCATGGGTTCGAGTCATGAAAACAATCTTTTGCAAAGTAAGATAAGACTACGTACAATAGACTCTTTTCCAGACTACCGCATTGGCAAGAGCCACCAGGTTGATCTTTGTTAAGCCCTATGCAAGGTAGCATCAAAGGAAACATCAGCTCTATCAAACATAAATTTACTTTCCCAATTAATCTGCTGTATTTCTCTAGATCAAATTTTGACTTGCTCTGATGGAATCAATATAAAATAACATTTGAATTCATACTAGTGTCAATAGGTCTGATACCAAACATACTAGCTTCTTTAGCTTGCGTATTTTCCATGTTTGCCAATTCTGTTGTTTGCAATGAATTATCTCTGTCCTGGGTATCCTCTTTTTTCTGGTAGCGCAAGTAAATTTTAAAGCTAAATGCAGCTTCACTCTACCGGGACTATTACAATAATTTTTGACAAAAAAATGATCAATTGCACTGCCTATCCAGCTAGATAATTTTACAGAATGTGTATATCGTTTATCTTCTATTTGATGGTGTTACATTCGATTTCTTAGCTCAACTAAATAGATGATGGAATAGATTTTTATCCACATCATGTGTTTATCATCTCAATGGTGTTTCATTGTGTCCTTTTTCTAGTGTGTTTGTTATTCAGTGTTTTACTTGCGCATGTTTTCTTCTCTTTATATCAACTATGGTATTTATTACATAGGATAATGCAGAGGTTAAAGAGATATGGAGTTGCAGGTGTACTCTCCTATGGGCTACTTAACACCATATACTATCTGACAACGTTTTTGTTGGTTTGGTTAGTTTTTCTTTCTTTTTTTTTCATATCCTGGCTTGCATACTCTGTAAAATGTGCTTGAAAAGTTTGATTTTCTAGTGGAAGAATGTGAATGATAATTTTTTTAATGCATTAAACTGAAGATTTGCTTATCTGGAGAATATCCAGCAAATACAATTTCTTTAAGATATATATATTACAGGAATCCAGCATCAATTTTAAATAGCTAGCCAATTTCTTGTAGTTTTTATTTTTGGGATTAATAAATAAATGTAATGGAAGATTGTGATTTCATTCATTGTTAAACTATTTCATTTGAGATTGTATTTTGGATAAGTCTTTATTTTTATTTGCTTTATTTATTTATATTAAAAGATCATATCCAAGTGGGTTAAACAAATTTATATCAGTCTGCTAGTTGGGCATCTATGTTCGTTTTAGTTCAGAATTTATGTAATTGTATGTTCCTTTTTGACCACTCCTCTCACAAATTTATTCCTAAACAAACTTATTGCTTCCAGTTTTCAGTAACCTTGATATCGGTTATTGTCAATGAGGCTCGGTTTACTTGGCTGCATATATACAGGGAACTAAAGGCTACTACAGGTGGCTTAACTAGTTGCAAAGTTTTATCCTCTAGCATGAGACGAGATACTGTAATCTTTTATTTCAGGGTAGCTTTACTCATTTAGTTGAATAATCTCAATTTTCTGATGTTCATTGTACTTGTGTAAATTATAGATAACCAATAGCCTTTTGTCCCCTAAACTGCTGGATTTAATTGTGCAAATAACCACTGAGCACCTGTCAGGTTTTATTTTTCACCTGCGCCTGGAAAAATGGGTTATCCTGCAGCAGTTAAAAGGCAATGATCATAATGATTGCTTTGTTTCTCCTCTTTACATCAGCATTTGTGAACACTATTGGCATTGCATCCAATAATAGGTTTCTGAAAATGATGGCGATGGTTTGGGCTGGCAGCCAAGTTACCAAGATCATAAGAGCTGGAGGGTAAACTTTTCCCTAAATGGTATTTAATATTAAACTTGTTTTCCTGCAAATTCTGCTTACTGAACTACAATATATTAGGTTTTATTGAGGAATTAACATTATTTTCAGTTTCCCTCTATCTAAAATCCAATGAGGACATACCTTCTGGAAAAAGCTGGATCACACTAATAAATCTGAATTAGTTAATGACATGCCTAGTTGCGAACCTGGTTTAATGTCTTCATTTTGTTTATTCCATGCTCAGGGCTCTTGCTTTAGCTCCTGTTGTAGACCGAGGATTATCATGGTTCACGGTGAAGTTTAACTTTGAGTCGGAAGGAAAGGTAAAGATGGATATGGGAAACCATGAATGTTTCGTTTTACTAGATGTGTCTCGTCAACGCATGATCGTATCAATATTCTTCAGGCATTCGCAGCAATTGCAGGTTTGTGCTTTGGACTGGCCCTTTTTCTCTTCTTTGGGTTGACCTTGTTCTCGGCATAACTATCCTTTGGTACTTTCGCCATTCTGTTTTTCTGATCATAAGTTTTGGTTAAAAAGGTACTGAATTGTGATTCTTTTGAACAGACAACCTTTTTGTTACCAATGTTTTAGCATGAAATTGCAACTTGGACGGAAATTATGCTTTAAACTAATAAAGTGCTGAGTCGATCTGTTCCAAACAATGCTTAAAACCTTTTTTTAGAGCAAATTTAAAACTAAGTTCAGCTTAAACTCTTTGCAAAGGATATTTTTCAGTGAAACTTCCAAATAAAATGCATGTTCATTCTAGTTCTAGTGAGATCAGTCTTATTAATGTCTTCGGCAATGAATAGAATGATGGTTGTAGTAGATCATGATTAAAGTGCGAGCAAACTTACAGGTTTTTGGTTATCCTTTGGTCAACTTAAAAATCTTTCATGTTAAATCTAGAATCCTTTTAATCATAAATCTAAGTTGGAAGATTCCAAGATTTATGTCATGGAACTGCTTTTGAACAATATGCCAAATGTTAGTAAAATTCATCTGAATATAACTGAAACTTTTAGTACTAAAATCAGTGGCCATTTTAATTCTCTCTAATTTTGCAATTGAAGCAAAGTAATTCCACAATTTGCACTGCTTTTTGTACAAGCATAAGCTGTTGTTGGTTCGTTTAATTCGCAAAATAAAAAAGATACAAAGAAAAATATATATATAAATAGTTTTCTTTTATAGATGTTATGGACTCAAATCTATAGTCAAATTTCATTTGGCTACACTAATTCATTCAAATTTGGTCAAATTTGCTCATTTGGCTTATCGAGCTCAAATGGTCCAGTTGAATTTGGCTCGATTGGTCTAGTAGGTTCTTTTGTGCTCGTCAAGAATAACTAGTCAGATTGATCTAGTGGCCTGAATGAATCCAACAACCCTAATAAGCTTGATTAACTCAACCTACTCAATTGACCCATGTAGCCTCATTAATTTGTGTGGTTCACCAGTTTGACTAATCCATCCCTCAAAGTTCTATTTGAAGAGGGATAAGTTTATCTGTTAATGACTTGGTAACATTTTCTGTAGGCGCTGAGACAATAACCTGTGACACTTCAAACATCAATAAGAAAAGGGATAGAGTGAAGAACAGCTTACCCAAATAAATTTTGATGGCAAAGTGCTTATGGCTTCTTTAAAAAAATTATTAAAAGGGATAGACCAAAAGTGTATCTAATCCTCTGAACTTGTTATAGAAAAGTGATAGAGGAAGTGTCCTTGATCATTAAACTTTCATACGAAGAGGGACAAATTTTTAAGTGTCTATAAGAAAAGAGATATGTCCAAATGCCTATGATTCAAAAATTCTAGTAGAAAAGGATATGCAAAAGTTCTAATAACCTCTTAAAACAAAGTGCCTATAGCCCCCCTTTAAACAACAATAAGAAAGGTTAATGCAACCATCCCCTAGGATTCCTCAACATTCACTAGGGATGAACCAAAGTGCTCAGACCCCCTTCAAAACGAAATGCTTACTTTAAGCTCGAGAGCTCTGGTTTTCAACTATAAAACATAACAATGCCCTATGCTTCCTTTGCCTCAAACTCTGGAAAACAATTATGGTAGGCTGACAAATGCTCAGTGTTCCTTCCAACAGAAACTAGTCATGCGTCCTAAATAAGGGTACAGATGAAGGATTAGTAATGTTTGCCAGTCAGAGCCTATACATAGGCCTTGTTTGAATCATGCCAGTTCGATTCATCGATTCTTAAAAAAAAAATAACATAATGATAATATAGTTTAATTAATAATCAAAACGGAGACGCTAGGCAAGACCAATCCAATTACCCTTCGAATAGAAAGAAACAAACGGAGGTAAAGCAGCTTGAATGCGCAATGTTCCAGAAAACGGCACCATTGGAATGGAACCAATCCCCTTCAATGCTTTTTTGAAAGCGTCGCCTGTCAACATTTTCCCGGCTATCGCATCGCAATCAAGGCTGGTCCCCATGGCTCCCGTACACCCCTCCAAAGCGCCGTCCACTTCCCGAGAAGAAATAATCCAGCCACACTGTGAGAGCAGCAGCAGGCGGCGGCAGCAGCCGTCACGACGCAATAACTCAGAGCTCACGAGATTCCACCGTCGACAAGGGCGGATGGGTCCCATACGAGTCACTACCATACAGCTCACCTCCCGTCCTCGCTTGCTCAGTGAATGATTAACTTGTTCCTGCGCTGGGAGGGCACACCCCACGGACCCACATCCCACTCCAACTGTGTCAGACAGAGATAGAGATAGAGATTGTATCTTTATTGTGCAGCGAGAACTTGGCTCACATGACACACACTAAAGTAGCTATGAATAACAAAACCAAGCATTCCCTACGCGTATTTTACAGCAACACAAGATACAACCCACTTGACTCTGGTCATCTTGTGCCAAATCATAATAATATATAATACATGATCTATAGTAGAAAATTTAAATTGAATTTTGCGATATCACTTCGCCGAACTTGAGAAAGAGCTGAGCGTCGGATGTGCTCTGCGAGGCGACGCAGCTCAGGGCGTTCTTGGTCTTCAGGTTGGTGTACCCGTCGATGTAGCTTGGCGCCAACGGGGGCTGCGGTTGAGTCTGCTTTGGTGTCGGATCCGGCTGCACGAGACATCCAAGCACACGGCTTACCTCGTGCATGGTCGGTCGGTCGGAGGGTTGCCTTTTGGTGCAGAGAAGAGCCAGTTGAAACACCTTTTTCACGTCTCCGAGATCTTTGCATGTGGAGGAAATATCTGGATCTACAGTCTCCATGACAGCATTGCTCGAGGCCTTAGACAGAATCTGTTGACAAGTTTTTTTAAACATTAGCATACGACACGATAAACTGAAACAAACGTAGTACTTTAAATCAAGTATTAGAGGATTACCAGCTGATGAAGATTAGACTCATTGTCGACCGCCTTCCTCCCGGTCAGAAGTTCAAGCAGGACAATGCCAAAGCTGTAAACATCCGACTTCTCATTCAATCGAGAAGTTCGAGCATATTCAGGATCTATGTACCCAATTGTGCCCATTACATAGGTGGACGTATGAGTTTTGGAGATACAAAGGCTCTTTGCAATGCCAAAATCTGTAAGATGAGCTTCATAATCTTTGTCGAGGAGGATGTTCGAAGACTTAACATCTCGGTGTATAATTCGGGGGCTACAGTCATGGTGGAGGTAAGCCAGGCCTTGTGCCGAGCCAAGGGCGATACGAAGACGTGCCTCCCAATCCAGCTTTTTCTTCTTTGTTGAACCTACTAGTTAAAAATCATTTACCATTAGGATGATACTTGATCACCATGTCAAATAAGGATAAAATAGCTAACCACATTGTTCATGTTTTTCAAGGCATCTACAAAGAAATGGATTTACAATCAAACAGGAAATTTTGAAAAGAATGCCATACCATGTAGGATATCCCATAGGCTACCATTCTCCATGTAATCATAAAATAGGAGGTTGCCGAATGGTGACAGTGAGTACCCCTGGAGGCTGACAAGATTCCTATGCTTGATACTCCCTACAGTCTCGAGTTCGGTTTCGAATTCCTTCAAGTTGTGTGGATATTGAGAATACAATCTCTTGATAGCTACTGGTTTGCAATTCTTCAGCATACATTTGTATACTGTGCTTGATGCACCATAACCAATAATATATTTCTCACTAAGGTTTTCTGTCATTCTCATGATATCCTCATACACATGAAGGGCCATATTCATGTGAAGGATCACCAGCTTTGGTGCAATATTATTAACTGCAAGATTGCAAATAGATCGAATAACTCCATCAACAGAAAAAAAAAGAGGAAAAATGTGCATATGCTTATATGTTTCTCGCAAACAGAATCTACTTGCATATAAAACAATTTCTTACAACAAAGAAATTGATTTGATGAATACAAGGAACCAAGTATTCAAATCTGTCATGTTGACATAAGCAAACTTTTGGCGACAGTAGTAGGATTTTATGCCACAAACATACATAAGGGTACCTGGTTTATGAATTGAGCTATCTGAAAATGGAGGCGGTTTGTGTGGTCGACAAGCTGCAACTAAGACCACCGAAAGGATTAACAAAGCACCAAAGGCAATGCCCCAAATGGCAGCTTTTGAGAAAGGAGCTGCATAGGGAAAAGGAGAATTATCTTAAGACTATGTATTAGTTCATCTGAAAGTCTAACTAAATGATACATAAAAGTTGATATATTCGACATCAAGAATGACAGGAAATCCATATCTTGCACAAGAGCCACATCAAATTGTTGGCATTGCCAGGAAAAATACTAATGATCCAGAAGCCATTTTATCGTAAAAGGTTATACCTCGCTGCGGCAGATGAGACGAGTGGCAAGCAGAGCTTAGCCAGTAGCCACAAAGACCAGGATTTCCTATAAAACTGCACACACACATGCAAAAAAAGTTGACGAGGATAGAAATCAAAATGTTTAAACTTAAAAACGGCAACCCAAGTTTTTACATACAATGCGATGAATTTTAAGTAATACATTTTCAATGATGAAAGATGCGTTAATAAAGAATATATCATTCAATATTCTTCAACTCCTCACCTCTCAGGAGAAAATCGGGAAAAATTGTTAACAGTGGGAACATCACCAGCTAAATTATTATTGGATAGGTTCCTGTTTGCGAAAACAAATCAATTAGGTCGATTGTTTTCAAACTACAGTAAATGTGATCTTTCTGAAATCAGCTTACAGGACAACAAGACTTGGGCAGCTAATGAGAGCTGTGATACCACCAGACAAATTGTTGTTTTCCAAATTCCTGCGACAAAATTAAACATCCACAGAGGCATAACAACAAACTTCCTAGTCTTTCAAAAGGATTGATTTAATAATTTCGAAAACAGAGTAAATACTTCAGAGAGAAGTATACAGTGTGATCAGATTCTGAAGCAGTCCAAGTTCCTCAGGAATTGCATTAGACAAGTAGTTTCTGGACAAATCACTGAAATTTACAAAGCAACCAAACATCAGTAGAGTTGCAAATAGAAAAAGTATAAACATATCCATAAAATCCCAATGGCGTGGTCAAGCATCTTACATCTCCTCGATGCTTCTCAAGTTTCCAAACTCAGCGGGTATGTTACCAGAAATTTGATTATTGCTCAAATTTCTAGAAATGGGTGAGACAGGAACGTCAGAGGTAAATTAGAATGACAAAAAAAAAACATTTCAGATTAATAACTCACAATTTCAGAAGGTGTTCTAAACCGCCAATAGATGAAGATATGGGACCATTTATCTCATTGCACGATATGTCTCTGCAGAAGATCAATCTATCTTGTTATGACGTAGAGAAAATGTAGCACACTTCACTCTTATAGACTCCAATTAAATATGATTACTCACAGTGTGTCCAAATTACTAATTTTCGACAACTCAAAAGGTATAGATCCCTTTAATCTGTTTAACGAGAGGTTCCTGCATAACCAAAGGATTCTTCAAATTAGGCAATAAATTTAACATTAAAAAAATAATACTAACAGTTGTTGTAGATGATATCAGTGAAACACTGGAGCTAAGCAACAGATAACTCTGTCATCGTTATAACCAAGAGAATAATAGTAGGCAAATATTTTCAAATTTTAAATTTGTATGCATTAACAAGAAATATATCAGAAGTCCTTCGTTTTTTTTTATGCACAACAAAGGAGTGATACTGGTCATGCAGTATTTATCCATGGTCAACTAAAAGCAAAAAGCTTTCTATTGGAACTCAGTGTTTCTAAATAACATAAAGAGAAGGGAAACACCACACACCACATTAAGAATATCAAGAGCGAATAGTATCAAATGAAACTGAAAGTAAAAAAATTACAGCATCTTACAGATATGTCATGCTCTCCAGTTTCTTAAATGCTCGTGGAATGGTCCCATTTAGTCTATTGCCATGTGCATTTCTGTGATCAAATCAAGGAATAAGATACATTGAAAAGTCTAACAGCCAATAATACATTGGGATTGGAAGAATATTCTTACAAACTATTTAGATTCACACATGAGCTCAAGTTTTCAGGGATAGGTCCTTCAAGATTGTTGTTTGCAATGTTTCTGCAGAAGTTTGATCGACAATCATCAGTTTTGTATTCTAAAAGTACTAACACAATTCTAACACACATGAAGTGCCTTAAAATTGACATACAAGTCAAACAAATCGGTGAGGTTTCCAAGCTCGGGTGGAATGTAACCAGTGAGCTGGTTATCATTCAGCTCCCTGCAAAATGATTCAATTTAGATGCTACAAACCATAATTTCACCATTTTATGTAGTCAAGACATCCACTTACAAGTAGTGAAGCCTTGTCATGTTACCCAGTTCAGGCGGGATTGACCCAGTCAACTTGTTGCCTTGAAGATACCTGTTTTTTTTTTTTTAAGAATGTCATTGGCGTCTTAATAAACTGAAAACAAGGATATACAAAAGATAATAAAATCAGATCAGAAACATCATTAACCATGTAGAGCCACCGGTATTGAACTTCCAGTTCTCAATTATAAATAATTAAATGACCACTTTGCGAAACATGCATAATGTCCAGTACCAAATTTAAGTGGGACAAATTGTAGATTCAATAACTTGCCCAATTGTAGGCCATTTTGAAGAAATTGTTACACTTTTTGACATTATCCAAGGTATAAAGTGTATGAGGCTTTCCAAGATATGGTCTTAGCAAGTCAAGTCAGATTAATATGAGATAAAGAACAAAGGTATTTAGAACATCATCTTCAACAAAATTTTAACCTTCTAGGATAATGTCCTTGAAATCTACTATATAAGACTTACAGTTTCTCAGTATATGTCAAGTTGCCCAAAATAGGAGGAATCGGTCCGCTAAGAAAATTGCAACTCAGATCTCTGTAATATGAGAGTGAAGGCAATTAAACATTGGGCTCTACCTTGAACAAAGCTATGATAATGAGATCGATAACCAAGAATAAGTTAGTGCAATCTGATCATGTGGAGCAGAAACATCAAAGAAAATCAAGTAATGGTGAATTAATCATGGATCTTACAGCACTGCAAGAGCTTGCATCAAACCGATCACAGGTGGAATGGGTCCAGTAAATCTGTTCCCTTGCAAAGATCTGCCATGGATTATATCAATAAGAACCTTGCCATCTCTATGATTCATGAATCACCCAACTATTCTAGAATAAAGAAAAAAAAATTCTAAAACTAATCTAAAAGATTACTGCTCCTTACAGTGTCGCAACTTGCAGAAATCCAATATTAAATGGAATTTCGCCTGTAAATTGATTGTATGACAAGTCCCTACATTGCAAATGGAAAGTCATCTCTTGCTAATAAAAAACTAACTTCCTTAACAGAAACAGAGTGGAAATGATACGTACAAAACTTGAAAACTGGTGCAATTTCCAATGCTCTCCGGGATATTTCCACTCAAGCTGTTGTTCTTCACATCACTGGCAGAATTTTTTTTTGTAAGATATAATCATAGAATTTGCTTCTTGGTCATGCATTTCTAAACAGTGTTGACTTACAAGTACCACAACCCTGTCAACTGGCACATATCAGGCGACAAATTTCCTTCTAACTTGTTACCGCGGAGACCCCTGATATAAATCATAATAAAGTTCACCAGTAGAATATATACAGCCAAACCAGAAATGTGGAAAAACAAATCACCCATGATTGCTTACAAGTACTGTAACACTTCATTCCAGTAGATAAGCCTTGGTATCTCCCCACTCAATTTATTTTGAGCTAGGTCCCTAGGGTTTGGTAAAGGATAGAGGAATCAGATCCATTGTTCAATAATAAAACGAGATAACAAGCTACTTACAAGATCTTCAAGTTTGGAATTTGAGATAAAGTTGAAGGAATAGGTCCAATCAATTGATTGTTCTTCAAGATCCTATAAGATAGAGGGTATTTCTCAGTAGATAGTGATGCTGAACGCTGACAAATGTCTTACACAGAACATGTTTCAGCTAATCAGTTCTTACAAGTTCTCCAATTGCTTCAGCTTTGAAATCGAAAAAGGTATGTCCCCATAGATGTTGTTGTAGGATAAGTCCCTGATCGTCAGAGGACAATGAGAGTTTATTAGCAATTGATCTGTTAGCGCAGGATGCTAACTAAACGAACAAACAAAGGTACAATTGGGTTCAAACAAATTAAAAGACTCTTAGGAAGTATAAAGCAATTGAGCAAAGGACCACGATTATGATTGAGAAAACGAATTCATGTGATCATACTCACAATGTTTTCAAGGAGGAACAAGCACCGATCTCATCTGGTATTTGCCCAGACAATCGATTGGCCTTCAGATCACTTTTCAGAGACACCAGAACAACAAATAAGCAAAATTCTTAAGGAGTTAAGCGCACACATATATATCAAACAGAAGGAGAAATTTCGATTTCTCTTACATAGAAACAAGGCTCTTCAGGTTTCCAACAGCAGAAGATATCTCCCCATCAAGATTCAGTCCAGATAGATTACTGAAATTTCACAGCCAATCGGAAACAAGAAAAATAAACCAAGAGAAAGAATCGTTAGATTAATCAGCATCCTGAGACATCTCATCATAAGAATAAACAACGAGCTTAGATTTTGTAATCTTACAGCGCCACAACATTAAATGTGGCATTGTCACAAGTAACCCCTCGCCATAAACAATAGTCAGAAGATGGAGCATCCGTCCAATCATACAATATGTTGCCAACATTACGGAATGACTTCTTGATCTCCAGTAACGTGGCACCTAAAACACAGTGGATTTCAAGTATAATAAAAAATGATAATATAAAAAAGTACGACAATTATTATAAGTTCTTGATCCCTATGATCACAGAAAAAAAATATATTAAAATATGGCTCTATTAGAATCCATATCGACAAATAAAAAAAAAATATAAAGCGACTCTTTTTGCGCCTATCAGGTTGCAGACATAGAGCTACTAGAAGATCCAAGCACTTGGGCAGTTGCGCACCTGAAATCGTTCTTGAACAACGAAAAATGGAGAAAGTGTGGGGGAATGCAGCATTAAAAGGAATACCGAGAGGAAAACCAAGAAATTTGGTAGAAAAACTAGACAAACAAGTGAGGCAGACAACAAAGGTGAAAGAAAAAAAAAACTAAAAGCTTGATATAGCCGTGTTTTATTCGGACAGAATAGTGTTCATAGATTGGAAAAAATATATATATGTGCATGATGTAAAGGAGAAATCCACGTTCCTCAGACTGAAAAAACCTAGGAAAGCAGGAAAATCTGGGGTCAAATGAAGATAGAAATAGGAGAGCTAGGGAAGCTAAACCACCTGCTTTGAACAGAGTAGTAGAATAGAATTAAGCTTGCGGAGGTTTAGAAGACATTAAAGTAAAGGGATCTCAGACAATATTTAAAAAAAAAACTTAGCGGATCAAGCAAAAGGAGATAAGAAATTACAGAACCAGAAAGTGTACTTCCATCACAATAAAATATTAAGAGAAGTAATGATGTGTCGAACAGTTTATTAGTATAGAAAAATACGGTGAAGATCCGCGAGGCAGTCGTTAATATCCTCTATTCATTCTCTCGGACACCACAAATGAACCAAAAAAAAAACAATCCAAAACTTTCGCCTAATTCATAGCTCACCGTCGGTTGCTTCACCGGGCACCGAGCTCAGAGCCGCAAGCAGGACCAAGACAGCGAGCCCTCCCCACCGCACAGCCATGGCCAGTCGGCGTGGAGATCCAAGACCCGACCTTTGCTGCCAAACGGAGGAGGAGCCACCAAAAGGAGGCAATGGGTAGCAGAAGGAACAGCGCCTTCTTCTATGCCATGCTGTAGCGGAATGCTACGCAGCAGTAACCCCTATTCACTGCTGCAGCTAGCTGCTGCGAGGACCAAGGAGGGAAGATTTCATCGAGGGGAGAAAGAGAGCGCAAGAAAGGGATGGGGATCACATCACGATGACGTTGTTCGACGGGTCACATCACTCTGGCAGCGTCCCTGAATACAGTTCATCGCCTCATTCACCCTCTAACCTCTTTTACTCCTCCCCTGCGCTGTTCCCGGAGAGAGAAAGACAGAGGTGATAGAGAGGTTGGTGCAGGCAGGTTATGGCATCGGCATTGACAGCGTAGGGGTGGCAGAGATTGTGTTCCCTTTATTTCTTTCTCTCTTTTTTTTTTCTCACATTTTTTTTAATTTTCTTGGATCTTTTTTTTTTCATTGACTTTGTTAAATAAAACTGGTAAATATTCCTGAGTGTAGTAGCAGTGCAGTAGCGTTACGGCGTCGTCTCTCTCTCTCTCTCTCTCTCTCTCTCTCTCTCTCTCTCTCTGCTTCATGCAGACGGAGGTGTCATGTGATGTGTATAATGCGATTGGGTCCTGACAGGATATGGAAACCACGTGGCACGGAAAGCCCTTTGTTTCCCTCCCCTGCTGGGCGGTGTTTGGGTGCACATTTACAAATTACACCCTTAAAAAAGAGAGAGAGAGAGAAGAAGATAATTTAATGGTTTTTTTTCTCAAATCGTATCTAAAATTTTATTAATTTTTTAATATTTCACTTTAAAAATAATTTCCATCGCTATTTTACAAGTAAAAATTCAAATGATACTCTACTAGACATGGATATTTAAGAGTAAAAAATATTTAATCTTAAAAATACTTTTATTCTATTTGCTACGTGTATTTTTTAATTAAAATTATTTTGTCGGTTTTAGCCAAAAATTATTTTAATTTTGATCAGACGACTTTGTATTAAACTATATTTGAATAATTTTAATGGAGTTGAAATAGTTTTATCAATATTAAAACAGTTTTTACAGCAAAAAAAAAATTGAGTCAAAACGGCTAATTTTTTATGAAGATAATATTAGTGGTGTAATTGTCTAATAATAATAATAATAATTGCAAGGTTGCAAATTTGTAACCATTTAGAAAATTTATGAGCAGAATTACTTGGCAGTGTGTTTGAAAGGAGAATATTTATTTTTAGTTTTTTATTTATAAAAAATTAAGTATTACCACTTGACAGATAATAATTAATTTAAAATAAGTATAAATTTATAAATAAGAGTCTGGATAAATTAATTCTTAGTTCTGCCTCTGCATATAATTTCTAAGTATCACATCGTAAAAAATGTTGTTATTATTAATTCCTTCTTACTTAGCATTTCATTTTTAATGTGCAACAATTTCTTAACCAAGAGTGATTTTATAATTTAATGTATAAAAAATTGAAATATGTCAACTTAGTGCCCCTGTCAATTTATCTTTGGATCATCATAAGAGAAGTAAATAGCGATAAATTTTAATCCCTGAAACTAATAATCAGCACATACAAATCATTTTATAACCTAAATCCATAGATTTGCATGTTTTAATAATACCTAATGAATTCATTTAATTCACAATAATTTTATTTAATCTGGATATAATAATATAAGACTTATTCCATGATACTTATTTTGAATTACATATACGTTAACATAAATCATTTAATATGTTATTTGATATCATAATTAATTTTTTATTTTTATCTGCAAAGTGGACGATGGAACCTTTTTTTTATAGAATTTTTAGTAAATATATTTTTGATCACTAATTTTAAGAAAATAATGTTAAAAATGTAAAAAAAAAAAAACTTTATCTCAAATAACAAATGATATGTCATGACTAATACATATTATTTGTAAATTTCATTGATTTTAAAATCTAATTATTATATTATAAGGGATGAAATCAAAATTTTGCATTAATGATTTAATTTATTGTCGGCCATAGCAAAATAAATCCTTCCTGTGCGAAAAAAAGATCAAATTTTTATATATTATCTTAAGTAATTATTTTATTATCAATGTTCCAATTAGTTGTGGGACTCAGCTTCTATTAATCTGCAGTTGGACAAGTTTCAGATAATTCCACAAGATTAAACATTTTCTGGTAGAATAAGAAAGTAATAATAATAAATAAATAAAATAAAAAAGTACAACGAATCATAAAATCTTAGTAGGAATTTGAGCAAAAACTAGTCTTTTTCAAACAAAGAAATATCTGCATATAAAATTGAGCAAACTCGAAGCTACTTTTCTTAGTGAAGTTGGGAAGGCTCGTGCTAATCATTACAGCGAATATATTATTATTTTTTCTAGCTTATCCATAATTTTTGGAAGTCAAGAGACAACTAAAACGATTATATTTTATTGGCCATGGGAAATCAAGATCATTATAATGATTAGTGCAAGATAAAATTATCACTTGATTAGATAATTTAATTATTTGGTAAGACAAAAAAAAAGGGAGAAGAGAATCTAGAGAAAGTGACTTAGAGGAATATTAGATGTTTTACATATATTAAATTTTAATAAAGAGAATTATAAATGGGAATATAAGATTAATTCAAGAGGTCGAAATCACCTAGCTAGGTGGCTTAGAAAATCATAACACTAGCTAGTCTAAGGATGAAAAAGAATCGAATCGAGTTTAATAGTATGAAAATATTAATATTCGAGTTTGAGTTTGAGAAATTGTATGTGATATTCGAATTTGATTTAAAATTTGACAAATAATTATAACTTAAGTTCGATTCAAATTATTTTAATTGGAACATATTCAAACTAGGAACAAAACTAGCATCCCAAAAGAAGATCAAACAGTACTCATCAGATATGTAATGTTTGTTTGTTTAATAGTCTTTCACAACAAAATCAATTTGTTTTGAATCATCTATTATTCAGTTAAAAGAATTGGATGAGAAAAAGACCTAACTCTAGCTAAACAGATGTAGTTTCAGTTCACTTATCTCCTGATTTTTGCCTTCAAAGAAAACATAAGAAAAAGCTTAAGATAATGCTGAGGTTAAGATTGAATATATATACTGCATTAAGGATATGAAAGTTTAAAAAAAAAAAAAAAAAGATGAAGCAAAATAGTGGATTAAAAATCTTCTATAGTGACTCATACATAAGTACTATGCAATAGCATATTAGCAATGTCGTTACAAGTTAAGAAGAGAAGACAAAAGCGCACAGTTTTCTTTTTCTTATTGCCAATATAGATTTCTTAGGTTCATATCTGTCCTGACTGATTAACCTTGTATCAGTTATCTCCTTTGAGTGCATTGTTTTTGTCCAACATAATAGATCGAATGCAAATTATTACTGTGCAATCCATCCCTGTTATCATATATTAATGACGACTCATTCGAATGATTGCAATTGCAATGAACAGTGGAGATGGATGCCCAATCAAATATAATTAATGATGTAGACTTCAAGAAATTATGTCAAAAACCTTAACTAGCACGAATATGTATTTTAGTTGGCAGGATGGAAAAAAAAACTTGTAGGTTAGTACCATAAGAATAATTAAGCGAACCACAAATTACCATGGGAAAAGAGGCACGAATGGGAAGAGGATCCAGATGGGTTTGTCATTCAATAGCATGGGAAAAGACACTGTAAGACATCCTTATCGTCATGGAAAACCGAAAAAAAAAAAAAACAAAGGGAATAAGAGCGATGACTGATGAAAAGAGAGAGAGAGAAAAAAAACAATAGTTTTCAAACTCTCTCTGAGCTCCGTCGGCCACGTGGAACACACAGAGAGGGAGAAAATTCACAGGTTTTAAAACTGTTGCATTAACGTAGACACTAGACCACACAGATTAACATAAAGGATTTGCAGCCTACACACATTCTCCTGTTGGGTACTTAATATGGTTAGAG
>JBAMHZ010000001.1:1378737-1399732 GCA_037177395.1 Alpinia galanga | reverse complement strand
AAGGCAATAGGTAAATCACAATTAGATGAAATAGCAGAGGAAATTAGATTTGTGCATGCCTTATTTTCAGGAGTAGAAGTTGAGTTTTGGACTTGCGCAGGATTAGGTTCTCTTGCAGACAATTTAGGCTGCAGGGACGACTCCTGTGAAGATGATCTGGAGTGAGATAAGGCTATGAGATAGGTAGGTCAAGAAAGAATAGATCTTTTACCTTATTTTCCTCGATAGCGACTCCTCCTGAAGATAAGGCTAAGAAGAAAATGATTGGCCTTCCTCAAAAGTGATATGAATAGAGAAATAAAAATTTTGTGTGGGTGGGCGATATCAATTGTAACCTTTCTGTCTTTGAGAATAGTTGACAAATACATATTTGATTGCTCGTGGATCTAATTTACCTCTATTGTGGATAGACATGTGAATAAAAGCAGGACAACCAAAGATTCGATGAGTGAAATTATTTGTGGTTCGAATATTAGGATAAAATTGAAAGAGAAGTTGCATAGGAGTTTGATTGCCCAAGACTTTGGAGGTAGTCGATTTATAATGCAGGCTGCAATAAGGATGACTTCTCCCTAATATGATTTTGGAACTCGATTTTGAAAAGCATAGCATGGGTTATGGAAAGTAAGTGCTCATTTTTTCTCTCAACAATTTCATTTTTTTTTAAGAGTATCTATACAAGATGACTTATGAATTATGCCTTTTTAATCAGTTAATATGATTTATAGCTTCTGAGTCAATAACCTAAGAGTCTCATAAAAATTAGTCTGAGGCATGCAATCCATGAGAAAGAGACTTAGTGGAGAATACTAATGAATAAGAGCCACCGGTTTGCTCTAATGACCCCAATAAACTTCAAAGCTTCTCAATCTCGGCATGATTAAAGTAGCCTGCAGGATTCTCTCTAGGAGACTATTGGGTTAAGTTTTACGGAGGAAACTTAGTGACCTTGTTGTCGAATTTTTTGATCACCCTGCTAACTCCATTCTCGGCTTGAAGAAGTGGGTTTTTCATGCAATTTTCAGCAATAATTTTTGGTTTGTCTTGACTTCTTATAGTAGATGCATCTAAGGTTTAAAATCTCGACCCGTATCGAAGTTTCGGTGTGCGATCGAAAAGATACAGTTTCAATATCGTATCATGTCGTGCTAATAAGTTTTGATAATTTTAAAATATAAAATATATAAATTAAAAATAATTTTTTAAACTTAAATATTTAAAAAATAAAATTTAAAATTTTTTAAAAAAATTAATTATAACAGTAAAATTAAATTAATTAATTTAGATTGTAGGATTAAAAAAATAAAATAAAATAATTATTCATAATATATAAATAAATAAATTTATGGAATATTTTTAAATTAATGGGATAATTTTATTAAATTTCAATTGATTTTATTTATTTTTATTTGAACTATAGCTACGAGTTGATTGAAATTATTAATCTAACTTTTAATTAAAATCATTATGCATGTGCAGCTTGTGCCTTGAGGAGGCCGCCCACGGCCACGTGAGGTTGTTGTGGCCCTGTGGAGGCCCCCACGAGGTTGCCACAACCTCGCCGAGGTCTATCGCGAGATTGTTACGGCCTCATGAGGCCATCGCTGCTCCACGAGATCGCTGCTGCCTCCACGAGGCCACTGTGACAATTGGTATTGTCCATATCAGTGCCGGGAGATGGACGAAATAATAAATTTCATCTGTATCGCTCGGCACGGGTTGAGATTTAAAACTATGAGTATCCCAAAGATTATTTTGAGGGTCGCTTTGGGGTGTCTCCTTAGTTTTATTTCGGTTGGTATTCTCTTGTGCAATTGTGGCAGATCCCTTAGATGTCACTTGTTCCAAGATAATACCTCTCTGATTCACCTTAGTCCAAATCAACACAATAACCTCATTCAGTGATGGAACATCTTCCTTGCCAAGAATTTGAATCTGGATCTGATCAAATTCTGCATTTAATCCACCCAAAAAAATCATACACTCGATCTTTCTCAATAAATTCCTTTAAGATCATGCCATCCTTAGGGCACTTCATCTCAAGTACTCGATAATGATTGAGTTCTCGTCCTAAATTTTGCAACATATTTGCATATTCTGGTGCCATTTTGTTGCCTTGTTTCACAACAACAATCTTTACTTTGACTTCATATACATGGGCAACATCTTTGGCCTTCAAGTATATTTGGCGAAGGGCATCCCAGATATCTTTTGCCAACACATATCACTAATTTTTGGTGTCATTGAACTCCATAACTAGGACATAATCATGGAGTCCTCTTCATCCCAAGTATCAAAATCCAGATCATCTTGTTTTGGTCCTGTGCTGAGAAGATGTCAGATTTTTCCTTTGCCTTTTAGGTAGGTACGAACCAACTGAGACCATTTTAAGTAATTTTATCCATTAAGTTTGTAAGAGGGGTGGATATTTTGTAATTCACTAGTAGGAAAATGGGTTCTTGTCACTCCATTAGATTGAGGAAGGTTGTTTGTTTCTGCAATCTTAGACATAGCAAAATATGAAAAAAAAAAAGCTATAAAGGCCGGCATAACAGGAAGAAGAAGAAAACAATATATTGGCAATGAAGGCAAACAGTATATTGGCAATGAAGGCTAATAATAAATCAACAATGAAAGTCGAGAAGGAGTAGATAGAAACATGGCAATGAAGGCTGAAAAAAGAAATTTTAGAGGCACAAAACCCTAGAGTGATACCATGTCAAGAAATGTGGAATGAAATTCTCTTTTCCTTTTTCCATTATGCACAACAATAAGTATATATGTACATTGATTATGCATAGAAACAAAAAAATAGAAAAGAATAAATTAAAATATTTTATTCTTAAATTTGGTCTCCGTATTAAGGAATTCCTTGTATAAAGAGATTCCCATGGTCAACTTTCCAACTTCCAACATATGGTGCTGAAGTTGTTGATGGGAAGAGGAAGGAATTGGAGAGGAGTAAATAAGATTGGAGAAAGAGCAAAAAGAAGAGGAAATCCTAACTTCATCGTGGGTGTCACGCAAAAGCTCATGTCTCATTGTGGTTGATGGTTGGATCTTACGAAAGCTCGTGCGAAGGATATGATGTCATTGCTGGTGGCGGTGGCAATCTTGGAAACCTAACATGAAATCTTTGAAGTTGTAGTGGTCATTGTTGTCGAGGTCTGTGGTTGAGCAGCCTTCGTCATCTCGTATAACTTGCAGAAGCCTTGCTTATACTTTCTATAAAATTGTTGCAGTGGTTGCCATGTGGTGGACTATTGTCGAGTGGGTTTTGCTGTCTCAGTTAAGTTTCGATTGTTGGTCTATTATGAACCAAAACTGGTCCCATGTCTTACAGACATTTGTTTTTCTTTTCCTTGGCATCTTGTAAACTATGAGTTATTCCATCCTGTCAAATCTAGATCTCATTTTGATGGACAAGTGAACAAAGAAAAGTTTCATTCAAATTGGTCCCTTAGAATCCTTTTCTTTCTAGGTACAGTGGGGGATGACTCTTAGATACATTGTAAGGAAAATAAACTTCCTAACATTTGATTGTTACACTTGCGTATTGTCAGTTACAAGTAATAAGGCTATTTGGCTAAATAACTTCAGCTCCACGCAGATGAAGCTCTAACCTAAACCACCACTTAGCCTATGAAGTCTGTCATGGATAATCTAAGTTACCAAGAACTGAAGATTGTCATTGGCTAATGAACTTGCCACAATATCCGCATGGATGCTGACCACTTAACCTGCTACGGATGATATTAGATCTGCCTTTGCTATAACTTTGTTGCACCAATAACGAACTCTTCAAAGCAAGAGTGTCTAAAATAAAAGGGTCAAATAGATATTACTCAAGGCAATGCTGGCGAAGGCTCTCATGGGATCTCATTGAGTAATTTACCGATAGCCTCACAAAGAGAGATTAGAATGATTAAGGTGATTCATCAGCTACAGGAAAACAAAAACCTATAAGATATAAAGATAGAATAATTATGCTTGAAGGAAGGATGAAACGAATGCTAGAAACAATTATCGAACTAGTCCTGAGCATGGATTAGATAGTCAACTGTGAGCCACAAGGAGCATATGGGACTTAAGGAAAGAATTGAACAATGCAGGATTTCACCCTTGAGTCCATTCAACCTCTATGATATGAAATTGTTGAATTGGGAGGCATGCTTACTTTGCTCAATTGAGAACTAAATGCTAGGGGATGTGGCCTAAACACCCCCATCAACACTTCAGAAGACCCTAACCAAAATGTTATAATAAACTTGTAGATTCAAAGGAATGCAAACTTCTTATTCAATGTAGAACAATATTCCAATCTATATGATTTGCTAAGGAGCAGAGGATATATGTTGCCACTATGTACTTGTTCGTAGTACTGAGCAAACTTTGTTGATGAATGAATGCTTACGCTTCCCAAACACCCTTTAAACTTCACAGTTGTGCCTCTGACTTCACCATTAGAGGGGTACTTATGTACGATGGATTCTCAGTTGCATCTGAGAGTGAGAAATTCAATGAGACAAGTTGAATGAGACAAAATAAAGATATCTTGTGCACGAGAAGGAGATGATGACAATAGTCCATTGTCTATGAGTTTGGAAGCATTACTTGCTAGTTTGCATTTTGTAGTCAATATTGATAAAATTACATTTTGCTATTTTCAAACTAAGAAGACATTGTCTCCAAATTAATAAAGTTTTCTTACTGAATTTGATATGTCAATAGCGCACAAGCTGAGACGAACAAATGTTTCATGGATGCTCTCAGTCACAAGATTGGATCTCTTCTAGGAAATATGACAGCTGCAATAATGTTAGTCAAGTACAATCCTACTTTATAGGATACACAGAACAATCTTAGTTAAGTACAAACCCACTTTATGGACTGCATTTGATTGAAATTACAAAGTGACTGACAAGATGAGACACCATTGACAGTGATTAAAGATAGCAAGACTCTAGGGTTTTAGTTCCAAGAGGAATTCATTTATGCCAAAGGAAATGGAACATTTATGCCAAAGGAAATGGAATCTATGTTCCAAAGTTACCAGGGCTTTGATGAGAACCATTTTTTTTTAAAAATACTATGACACCCTATGGACAGGAACTTAAGCGCTGCTATAGAATGCTCGTTTCTGGCCAAAGATGGAGGATGATGTTGAATAATACATTAAGACTTGCTTAATCTGCTAGTAAGACAAGTTAGCAAGCCGAAAGCCAGTAGGGCTTATAGCGTCAATGCTAGCCATCCAAACCATTGTAAACCATCTTCTTGGATTTTATATTGAATCTTCCTAAAGTTAGAGAGCCTGGGTCAATACTAGTAGTAGTTGATTGATTTTCTAGGTATGCAACACTCATTGCAATTTTGACTCCCTATTTGACATTAGAGGTGACAAAAAACTTGTGATGTGGTACATTGTTAAATATTGGAGTGTCTTACAAATATCATCATGGAAAGACTCAAGAAAAGTAATGAACTTTTTAAGTTGTTATTGATGAGATTGTACTTATCCACAAATTTACATCTTTAAATGTATGGGAAAATAGAGCGGTTCAATAAACTTTTAAAACAGCATGTCAATCACTTTGTGGCAGCCAACCAAAGGGATTGGGTGAAGTTGATTGACATAGCTCAATTCTCTTACTTGCAGAAGAGCTCAACGACCAATAAGAGTACACTCAAAATTGTGAAATGGCCAGCAACCGAATACCCTCACCTGTTGGCAATTGGCTATACTTGAAGTAGTAGTGTTGCATACTTGATGGCAAAGGAATGACAAAAGAATCAAGAGATTGCAAGTTCTACTTGGAATGGACAGTTAGGAAGATGAATAGGTGGACAGATTCGGAAAGGATACATGTGAGCTTTAATATTGGGGATAAAATCCTAATGAAGCTCCAACCTACTCTTTCAAGATGTTTCAAAGTAACATTCACAAGGGTTTAGTGCATAATTACGAAGGCCTCTTTCCCATCAACAAGAAGGTTGGGTAGGTTGCTTATAAGTTGCAACTGCCAACATGATTCCCAATTCCACTCAGTATTCCTTGTGAGCTGTCTGAAGCCTTGCAATGCCGACTTGTAGGAAGAAGGGTGCAACATCTCATGCCATTGGCTACTAACCAAGCTGTAAATTGAAGAGCAGAGGAGATAGTAGTAACTCGCAAGAAGACTCTCCTTACTGGAGTTATTGAACAGGAATACCTTGTTCGATCGAAGGAACTTCCAACATTAGAGGCAAGTTGGGGGGAGAGGACTCTGCAATGACACAAAGACATCACCAAAGCATTTGATGACTAACCAAGTGGAATATGTTAGGGACGAGAAGTGGTCACATGTCTTATAAATATTTATTTTTCTTCTTTTCGTTTTGTATGCCATTGGTAAACTGAGAGCCATTCCAACACTTCAAATCTAGGCGAAATGCTCCAGCATTTGCCTCATTTTGATGAACAAGAGGACAAAGAAAAGTGTCATTTAAATTGACTCCTTGGAACCCTTCATTGTTTTAGTAAGCATTTTAAATTTTGAACTTGCAGATGTCATATATGCAATCCTTGTTAAGATGATTATGAAGAAGATTTGCTAACCTATAGGATATCACTTAATTCACATCCATTTCAAGATAAAAACAATTATTCATGAACAATGGTTACTTTGCTTTTTTGTGGGCGATGAGAATATCCATCACTGCAAGCTTTGCCCTTCAGCCTGGGGTTTATAACAGAGTATCTAGCATCTGATAACCTTCTCCTCTATTTGGACTGACACTTTCCTATTTGCTTCTTGGTGTGAACAATTTTAACTCCTTTCTAGAAGTTGAAGCTTTATTATAGGCTGATTAGACCTCTAAATATGGACCAAGGTCAGACTAGACAGTCCAGCTGACTAAGGTGGCTGCAGTAATCAGACTTTTGATGCCTTAGAAGTCAGGAGAGTTGTGATGAAGAGACTAGATAACAGGGAAAGCGTTTTGAGCTTCTTGAAGGTTCTGACAAAGATCAGGTTAGCTCGACCATAGCAAATACAGGAGCACTCTAGCATGCTATATAGTTTTTTAGCATATATTATAAATTGGTGGATTATGATTGCTAGTTTAGAAAGGTTGTTATTTAAGGAGGAACGAGCATTTGTAGGTTGTGGCTTGTGTATTAATTTGATTAAACCTCTGTGTGAGGTTTATATATGGATGCTAATCTTTTATGCTTATCGTAAAAAGTATTTTTGTACTGCAGTTGTTAAAAAAAGTCTTCTTTTCTTAGGATCTGGGGGATTAATCTTACTTTATAAGAATATGTGGGAATTTGCAGTAACATGCTTTTATAATTTTCTTAATCTTGCATTCTGCAATATTATTATATGGCTGCAAATATGTTTAAATTTACTTGTAATTTGAGCTTTGTCGCAACTGATATTTATTTTCTTTTCGACTCAGTGATTGTGAGACGTTCATATCAGCTGATGATCTGCGAATAAACCTTTGGAATTTGGAAATTAACAACCAGAGCTTTAATATTGTTGATGTGAAACCTGCAAATATGGAGGATCTAACTGGTATTACCCCTTGATTGGAAGTTAAATTAATTCTTTGCTTTAAAACTTTGATCAGGCACTTTAGGTGTGTGAGTCATTTTTGTAAATTTTTAGCACATTCTGCCTACTTAAGATGCAATATTAATTGCCTTGAGTTTTTAATCAGTAGGTGATTTTAATAGACCCAACTAGGTATCCATTTTGTTGATCATCAGAAGTTCATTGGATGACATGGTTAAGAACCTCCATAAACACTGCAACACTGCCAATACACTGGCAACCACCAACTTTGTTCAATATGATTATGTTCAGATTACTTCAAAAAATTCATCAATATGTTTTGTTATAACAGTTTTCTTGCTCACTAGTATGCATGAATGATATAAGGACAAAAGATGTTCCTAAATGCTAAGTGGAAGCCAACATTGGAACCACAATTACACTGGCGGTCCAATCTCATTTTGTGTGGATTTGAGATGCATTCTTGTAAATAACCGGGAAGCAGATTAATCTGTCATAAGATTTCAGGTCCCCAATGGCGTTCTTAGTCCAAGGTCTTAATCTGACATGCTTTGAGGAATTATGTTTGTCCAAATAGAATTTGCCTCTGCCTGACAATTAATTTAGAACTAGTCTTTTTATGTGTTTTTTTTCTTCTGACAAATGAGCATATTTGTCAGGATTGGTTGGCTCTTTGATATGCAATAGGAATGTCATGATAAAATTGCACAATCAGACATCCATTCTCTAGTGAGAATGAGGGAGTGTGTTTTAACTTCAGTTATTTTCCTGATCGCTTTGTGAAGTCATTGGGAAAAAATGGTTGGTGATACAAGATCCTTTGGTTTATGACTTCTCTTGATGACACATTGTAGATCCGTAATGAATGATATGGTATAACTCAGCTTACTAGATAACCTAGCTATTCCTGTACCATTTCTTCTACAATCCTTCTACATGTTCATATACTGTTATCTCTGATAATTCATGTGTGTATATTCATATCCTACATTTCTATAACTTTTGTATATGCTACTTGGTTGTATTTTTGTTTGCATTATTGCTAAAAATTTATTTTTCGGAGTTATGATATTTTTTTGATATGGTGCATTCTATTAGAGGTGATAACATCTGCTGAGTTTCATCCAACCCACTGTAACTTGCTGGCGTATAGTAGTTCAAAGGGCTCAATCCGCCTTATAGACTTGCGACAATCTTCTTTATGTGACAATCATTCTAAGATGTAAGAAATTCCTTTCTTTAATCTATTGATGTGACAATGACTTGAGGAAAATCATGTGCTACTCACTAAGTAGTTCTTATCTCAACTTCTTGAAGTTATCTGGTATGGATAATAAGATACTTTACCAACAGATTTGAGGAACGTGAAGCTCCTGGTTCTAGATCCTTTTTTACAGAGATCATTACGTCAATTTCAGATATTAAATTTGCAAAAAATGGAAGACATCTCCTTACTCGTGATTATATGACTCTTAAGGTTGCTTTCTTATTCGCAACTCTATTCATTTCCCGCTTTATCAGCACATTTGTGCAATATCATGGAATCACAGGTTAGTATCAGTTGGTTTGCTATTTGGGGTGGGATAAAATCTACTTACTGATAGTCACTACTACAGTAGGCATGACATTCTAGATTAAGTACTTAACATATATATATTAATTGAATTTTAGTAATTTCAAACAAGACTACTGGAAATCCTTGTCCAAATTGCAATAGGGTGCACTTGTGTCATCTGTGACTAATTCTGCACCATTATTTGTAGAATGGACAAAGGCCTCTGAATTTGTGCCAATTCTTTTTTTTTTTTTTTTATGATTGAAACTGATATTGTACACACATTCCTGTTGTATGAGAACAGTCCAATCTTTCTATATGAAGAACCTAGAGCCCTACATTCTCATGCTAATCAAGCCACTATTTTTAAGCTAGATTGGAAATTGACTTATACTCAAGTATATTATCTTTGAATCTTTTCTGTTTTTATTCTTCTAAATTCAGTATCAATTGCTCAAAGTAACAAGTAGATGCAGATCATCTGTTGAAAGAATTTGCTTATAATGATCATCTTATTATTGAGCCATGTTTGTTCCAACTGTTTGCAGTAATGGCACCCTTTTCTGCCTTCTAATAATTCTCTAGGCTGTCTCCACGTCATTCTGCTTTCCCCTCTATTCTTCTTCTTGTCTTTGTACCTTATCACTCAACTGTTTGGAGTCAACTTTACGAATTCATCTCTTTGTTAATGGAGACTTATGCATGACAATATCACTAGTAATATTCAAATAAATTAAATTGTTTTTATTTATTAATTAATATTTTTTTGGTCTCCTTATACTTATGCCTTCTATGTTAATTGATCCAATTGTTCTTTTTAAATATACTCTATACCATCTCAACTTATTTTCTCTTAATATTATCCTTTGTCGAAGCTAATATTCAATTACTCTCAAATATTAATATGTATATTTTTCATTTTATCTTTTCTAGTAATTCTACAAATCCATCTTAGTATTTTATTTTTGCGACTTTTACTTTTCAACATATTTTTTTTCCCTAACAATCCAACTTTGATCTATAAAAGTATGATGGATTAAAGCACACATTGTTATTGTACTTTCATTGAAGGCGAACGGAGACTCACAACCTAACATGGTCTATAAAGTATGATGGATCGAATCACATGTTATTAATTGTCCCATTGAGCCTAATAGGGATATAACAATCACACAAGATGTAGAAGTCTCTCCATTTTGACTAGGCATTCTTTATCTTATTAATTAATCTTGATCAATATCTCTTGAACAATAGATTCAAGATACCTAAAGCTCTTACAAAGATTTCACAATATCCATCATAACTATTCTACTGAAACTACAATTTCTCAACAATTCAAAGCTTGAATTAAATTAAATTACACACATCAATTAGCACAACATCGACTATAAATAAATTTTATAAAAATTATTGTAAAGATCTTCTTGAAGCATATATTATATATGAACAAGCCTAGAATGATAATATTCATGCGGGTTTGGGTTTAAGTGTTTGTATTTTCATTGTAAGTTAAATTGAGCCATGCTAAAACTTGATCATGTCCTTGAAGCTTAGCGCTGTGAAATTCATGAACATCTCTTAAATCAAGCCTTGGAAATGAATATTACGTAACTACTTAATATTCTTTTTGTAATTCAAATAGCAATTAATTTTATTACAATGAAAATGAATAATGTTCTTTTGGCACAATAATTTAAATGTTTTCTATTGGTTGATTTGTAAGTTGAAGTTAGTTTTACTGATTTTAATGTAAAATTATAAGACGTTAATTTGTCAATAATTAAATTTCTCCTCTTGGGTTTATGTTATTGTGTATGTTAAAATAATGATAATACAAGATTATATATATATATATATATATATAAATGACAATACTATCAGCATATCTTTTGAAAGCCTATGAATAATATGATTCAGTGATGACTTTTCAAGAAGAAAGTTGATCCATTAGAAATATAACAAAAGACATAATTAAACAATCAATGTAATATTCATAGGCACATGTGATAATAAATCATTGAAGCCTATGATGAAAAATGCTACATTTAATAGGAAATCAAATGAATTAGCTCATTAGTGATAATAAATTGTAAAAGAAAGCACTTGAAGAATTAAATCCTTGACATTTAAATATAAAAATGATTTTTTTGTATAAACTTGTTTCTTATGTGTTTTTGTTGTTTGTTCAACAGTTATGGGACATAAACATGGAATCTGGTCCTGTTGTAACTTTTCAGGTCCATGAGCATTTAAGGCCTAGGGTAAATGCTTGGGTTTAAGTATTCTACATTTTCTTTGAACGAATTAATATTATTGGCTGTATACTATGATGAAACAGTTCTAGTGACCATAGTTTTGCACTTCTCTGCAGCTTTGTGATCTTTATGAAAGTGATTCAATCTTTGACAAATTTGATTGCTGCCTTAGCGGTGATGGGCTGCATGCCCTGACTGGAAGTTACAGGTATAATCCATTAGGTATCCTAGTGATGGTACTGCATTCTTCTGACCTATTTCTGATATTTTATATCATTGGTGAACTGCAGCAATCTTTTTCGCGTATTTGGTTGTCTTCCTGGTAGCAATGAAGCAACCACTTTGGAAACCAGTAAAAATCCAATGAGGTACAGTAGCCATAAAACTAAAAGAAATTTCTCTGTTCTCTCATTATGCCCTCCAGAAAGTGTCTATGTAGCAATATATGGACATAGAAAGTAACAACTTCAGAATGCAATGCAAATAAGTTTATCACAATGATGGCATTCATTTTTATATGTTCATAATGCAAGTAAGGTTGTGGAATTTGATTGACTGATGATCAGTCCCCCAGTTATAATCATCTACTAATTTGCAGGGATTTTTTTTCTCCTTTTAATCCTTTTAGGAAACTTTGGATGTTATGGTTTCCTTCCAGATTGGAGATCTTTGTTTCTGTTGTTGATTTTGGTAACATTATATAGCCAATTGCAAAGATTTGACTAGTGCTATTATTTGTTGAGGCACTTAGACAATTACTAAGCAAGGTAATATTTGTTTATTCTTCAACTGTCTAGATTCTTCATGTTGTACTTGATGAAATAAGTCAGCCTAGTGGAACTTGGTTAGTGGCACATTTTCAGCAGTTGAACCAGCAGACTATTTCCTCCCCTTCTCTCCTTCAGAAGTTGATCCTTTACTGCAATTTATTAGAAACATACGAATCAAATTAAGTTTTCACTTGGCTATATTAGTTCGTCTTGCTTTATGATTGAAGCATCAGGTATGGTTTGACTTCTTTTCATGTTACTAGGCTGCAAGTACAGAACCCAAAGTCCGCAAGATCTATGAGCAGCTTAACACGTGTTGTTAGACAAGGTTTGGGACCTCTAAACTATATTTTTCTCCCAGCAGTCTTCTGTTCTATGCCATCTTATGTGATCTTAAATGCCACAGGAGCAGAAAGTTCTTCAGACTCTAATGGGAACTCATATGATTTCACATCCAAATTACTCCATTTAGCATGGCACCCGACAGAAAATTCAATTGCTTGTGCTGCTATGAACAGTTTGTACATGTATTATGCATGAAGATACTAGGAACGGAAGTTCTCATTTTTTGCAATTTTTTTTTTGTTTTGATTTGTTTCTTGAGCACTTAGCTTTTGATGTTCAATGAGCTAGGTGTGGGAGCATGTGATTTTTTGCATGCTCAAGTGTGGTAAAAAATTTGCTATCCAGGTTCAATAGACAAATTCTACTTTCCATGGAAGAGTCTTCTGATTAATTTTGTGGGAGATTTAAGATCACTAATATTTTGACGGCGCCCTTGTAGATTGCTGCACCTATTGCAGGTGTTTTCATTCTCAAAGTAGGGGCTGTTCGGGATCTGGATGCCAGGGCTTCTGTACTTGTCGGACATATCTACCAGAGCTCGGGGATGTTCTTATCCTGCAAACCGTTCACGTATAATACCATGCACGGAAATCCTTCAGCCTTTGATCTTTGGATTATATATAGTATGTTTTCAGTTTAGAAATTGCTCAAGCAATGTAATCTCGATTGTCATTGATATTTAATTTTTTAAGCTGTCAAATAAGTAGGCTTGGATGCCTTCTGGTTCTCTTGTGTTTTATTTAAGATGTAATTTCATTTCCAATGTTTGTACCTCTTATGATATTAGCCAGGGGATGTTCGTTGTTTGTGATTTCAGTACAAATTTCATTAATCTCCTTGTACGTTACACATTTACACTATTGCTGGTTGGTATATCGTTGGTCGTCATTTTTTTGGCAAATTGATTCTTTCATTAAGCTATGACCAGGTATTAATCTTATTTTTAAGGCCCATTATTGGACGATGTGCTCGAACTGGAGGAGTTTTAAGTTTCAACTCTCAACTATAAGAACCCATGAATAAAGGGGTTTTTTCACACGTTCAATTTTAGAGGAGCTTTTGTTCTTTTTATCGTGAAGAATATGCCATGAACATAAAAAAAAAAAAAGGAGGAATTTTTTTCCCTCTTAGATTGATGATTCAAAGTTACCAGTGTTTATTTTAAGATTGATTCATGGTTTCAATAGGAGGATGATCTTTGGAAGGATACATTTTAAATGCGTTATGACCATTATGATAATGCCTATTGATGTTATAATGTTCCAGCTGGGTGCATTTTTAGAGTATCTTGTGTTGGATTTCTAAGTTCTAAGAATGGCATATTAGTTGCTCTGCAGAAGATAGAGGTCATGTGCAGTGGGAGATTGGGTAAGATATGTACAACTTTCTGGGACTTGTAGGCTACTATCATTGATTCTTTAAGGGATTTCTAAGATAGTGACACCTTGACTGGATTGACATCTCAGGCGGCTTGTAATTGCTTTAGTTCCAAGCTTTCCTTTTGGTGAAGGTTTTATCTGTTTGCTATTGCTTTCCATTCTTCACCCGCAATGAGGACATATCACCTTACATTTCATGTTGGGACTTTGAGATCAAAGAAGGGTCATAATTCAATTTGGGTCACCGTGGAATGATTGAATAAGTTAACTTTCTACACAATCAACTCACAAGACCGCCTTGTATTTGGAGTTTTGTTATGTATATTCTAATTCAACGAAGGATGATAAATCATAAAAGATTTTATCTTAATACAATGGTCTCAGGTTAGGAATCCAATAAAATGTTTTGCATCCGTTGAAAATTGATCTCAAAATTGCATGCGACAAATATTGATATAGTTATCAACTGTGTTAATTCAGGAGAGTTAAAGCTTTATTACACATACACCATAAGGTTATGTGATATTCCATTTAGTATCGCTTTAAATCATGATATATATACCTCACTTGATATTTTTTAAAAATGCCTTTAGAGTACTTTGGCACTAATTTCTATTATCTTGTCATCCATCCATAGATGAAATAAGATACATTAATAAAAAAAAACATCTAAATTGTTATGAAAGTTGTATAATTTACCAAAAAAATAATTGTGAATTAAAATAATTTAAGGCAATATATAAGAAAACTATGAAATACTTCAAATTATAAATTAAAGTGGATTTAATAAGTTGCAAAATGTAACAACTGAAAGAATTCAACGGCAAATGTTTTATTTTATTTTATTTATTAAGTTGTTGGTCTCCCACGGCGAGTTCAAAGTTTGGGGAGCCTCAACTTTTACCGTGTACCATCAAGGTGAATCCCCCAAGGGATACGACCAGTGAAAACTATGCCCCTCCTACTCCTCTTTTATCTTATTTTTTATTTCTTTTTAAACATTCCACACTGACACTGACAGCTTCTTCTATTCGTCTTCCTCCTTCCACGCCATCCACCTATTCTTCACCTTCAACGTCTCAATCTCTTCTCTTCCCCTCTGTCAACCTCGCAGTCACTAGCTACTTCCTTCATCAACTATTGACTGAAGATCGACCGCCGATTCAACTTGTCAACCACTGCCTCCTTCAACTGCTCACTCATCGATTTTTTTTTTATTTACATGTCATTAGTTAATTAGATATGGTGGCACCGTGTGTATTTTTTTAATTTAATTTATTTAAAAAATAGGATGTTATTTATTTATATTTATTGTTTGCTTCAAACTATTTGTTTAGATAACTTGCTTTATTATTAGACACGTTGTAATTTTGTTTGTGCGTGCGCTTCTTTGTTACGATTGATTTCTTTATTTAAATGAGTATATATATATATATATATAAAATGAATACTTTGTTATTCATTATATGATTTTTTTGGATTAAAGATTGAATTATATATAGTGCATAAGTGATTTAATGAAAAATAACAAAGGTACTTATGGATGAATTATATAGGATAATATTTCTCTCTTTTTTATATATATAGAGAGAGCAATATCACCCTACATAATTCATCCGTGAATACTCATAAGTACATCTATTATTCACTGTTCAATTGCTTGAGCACTATATTTTAATCTTTAAATTCAAAAAAAATTGAATGGTAAATAATATATATATTTACGGGTGTTCCGTGTAAGATTATATATATATAATGGAGCTTTAATTAACAGATATATTTCATTGGAAAGGTTAAAAACTAATTATTTTCATTAACTGATACATACATTTTTCTATGAAAAAAAAAATTAACTGGGAGATTCTTTTTGGGTGAAATTTTCAAGTTAACAGTGCATTCTATGGGATGATTTCTGTGGTCTGATTGTTTATTTGTTACAGCATAAATTAAAAGCGATTACAAAAGCCCCAAAATGGAAATATTGATATTTGGAAGAAGTACGATGTTGTCATTTCTAGAAACACACGTTGAAGCGAGAAGAAGATAGAGCAGATAAGTACCCAAAGACCAAACAGATACGATTCCACAAATTTTGTGAAAAAAAAAAAGAAAAATCTTAATATTACATGGCCCTCCTTGTCCTGCTTGCTGCTGAAGGCTGCTCTAGAATTTTTCACCTATAATATATGTACACACATGCAAACATATTATATTATATAATTGGTATCCATCAATTGTTCTACTATTTAGCTGCCGTGGCTTTGAAGCAACCTATAGATTCATCTCTGCACAGGGCTGTCTCTCTCTCTCTCTCTCCTCTGCCAGGCTCTTCTCTCATACCAGTCCACCACAAAAGGATCATCATATCGGCACATCCCAAGGTCTCTTGTTCCTCACCCTCTTTCTTTTTCCCCCTTCTCAGAATCCTTCGTAGCCAAAGCAAAATAATATCCCGTTTCCATCATTTCATGCAATAAAAAAAAAAATGCTGAACCAGCTCCAACTTTACCCATCACTCCAACATATATTTAGTTTTATGTTATGATATCTCTCGCAAGGTGGTGGTGGTGGTCGTCTTTCCCTAAGGAGACAGATCAGAAATGTCTTTTCCCTTTATTTATGTATTTATATGTTTATTAAGGGTCTGGTTCTTTGTTTTGGGAAGTAACAGCAGTGAACAGCCGTTTTCTTCTTTAGCTTTAGTAGCTGAACTGCCCAAATCTAAAAGCCCAAACACCTCTCTCTCTCTCTCTCTCTCTCTCTATTTGGTGTCAGTGTGCCTGTTGAGGGAAGCCTTTTCCTTTGATTTTTTTTTCCTCTTGGGTTTCAATTAAAGTAGAAGGCATTCTCTCATATGTACGTCGTTTAATGTCTTCCTTTTGCAATTCCTATTCTTATTTCTTCTTCTTCTTCTTCTTCTCCTCCTCCTCCTCGATTGGTATTATATCTCCGTGTTTTATCTGAGTTACGTTCTGTGTTGTTTTGATTTACACGCTTGTTTTATTTTCAGGCGATCAAGAAGAGATCGACGCATGCAAGTGCTGATGAGTCGTAATTCCAAGAATTAAACAAAGCCATGAACGCAAGCCCCATAAGCTCAGTGAGCAGCAGCCTGATCGACGCCAAGATCGAAGAGCATCGCGTGTCTGCATCAAAACTCTGCCCTGGTTGCGGTCACAAGATCGATCCAAGGCCGGTCTGTGTTCATTAATTTGTTCTTCTTAATCTCGAACAAAAATAATTAATTAAAAAAACAAAGATTAATCTTTCATGTGTATATTATAGGACTGGTTTGGGCTACCTGCCGGAGTAAAGTTCGACCCGACAGATCAAGAGTTGATAGGGCACCTGGAAGCGAAGGTTAAAGCAGAAGAACTAAGATCTCACCCTCTGATAGACGAGTTCATCCCCACCATTGAAGGCGAAGATGGCATCTGCTACACCCACCCTGAGAAGCTCCCAGGTTTAATTAAATTCAAAAAGTTACATTAATTTCCCTTCGTTTATAATTACAACTTGCATTATTACATATTTTATGTGTTGCTGTTACTAAATAATTACTCTGTCCAAGTTCGAAGTAAGTTAATTAATTAATAGATTAATCGGTGAGAATTAAGATGGTACGAGGCTATCCAATTTTTTCAAACTGATATATCTATATATATAGTTTGGTAGGTGGTTCATCTGACAAGGAAAAGAAACAAAATTTCAGCTTCTTGTCACACCTAACCTAGCTAACTCACTGATCCATGCATGCACTAATTCGAAGGGCAGCTCTGCTGCAGGGGTGACAAGGGATGGGCTGAGCAAGCACTTCTTCCACAGGCCCTCCAAGGCCTATACTACCGGTACAAGGAAGAGGAGGAAGATAATAAACCAGAGTGAGGACGAGCAGCTCCAAAGCCAGAGAGGGTCAGGTGAGACCAGGTGGCACAAGACAGGCAAGACCAGGCCTGTGATGGTCAACGGCAGGCAGAGAGGGTGCAAGAAGATCCTGGTGCTCTACACCAACTTTGGGAAGAACAGGAAGCCTGAGAAGACCAACTGGGTGATGCACCAGTACCACCTGGGGGAGGCAGAGGAGGAGAAGGAGGGGGAGCTGGTGGTGTCCAAGATCTTTTATCAGACCCAGCCAAGGCAGTGCAACTTCTTGGTGTCAGAGAGGAGCTGCAATGCAAACGCTAAAGCAGCAGCCGTTGCAAATGTGTTGGAGCCTAGGAGGGAGAGTGGGAGTGGAAGTAGATCCTCCAAGGAGGTGGCGAGCAAAAGAGACCATGCCGAACATTCTGTCTCTGAATATAGTGGCATTGAGGTGGTGCACCATCACCAGCACATGAAGCCAGTTGAGACCTTTAGCTTTGCTCCTTTTAGAGAATGTTTTTCTGAGGTAATTACATATGTAGTGTTTCAGGAATTGATTCACGAAAAATATATTCTCATTTTTAATCAGCCAGAAGAATTTAAGACGGATATAGCATGCAAGTGATTAATTATAATTAATGCAACAGACCGCAAAGGCTCCAATTGGGAGATCTGATCGTGAGCGTGGAGGAGAGCTACAGCTACAGGATCATCAGGTGGTGCAAGCCTCCGCATCTTTCCACATGACAAGGCCTCCTCCTATGAATACCATCTCCGCCATTAATGTGCAGCTTTCCTCGTTGCAAGGCATTGCAGAAGACCCTTACCAAGTCTCACATTTGCTTTTGCATGCCCAAAAGTCTCAGGTGCATGTTAATATTATTTAAATTGGATGCTAGATTTTAGAAACAAATTGTCAATTTTGTTCTTTTTAATTTTTCTAAATAGAAGAATAGTTATTAATTTAGAATATGATTTTAAGCAGCAGCAGCAACAATTACCACAAAGACAACAGATCAAGGTGGATAGCCGATCTGCTTCTTGTTTAGAAGAAGTGGTTATGAGTTGCACCTCTGCCGGAAGTAAAGCAGTGAGTAGCAAGCTTCCATCACTGAAAATTTAGATATCAAGCATTACCTTTCTATCCTTTATATTCATAATTAATTTTTTTTCTTGTATACATAGATGATCAACAGAATATATATTAATTTGGACTTCAATTGTATTTAATTACAATAAATTAGGGAACTATTTCTTCATTAGGATCTTCTAGATGAATTAACTAATCATAAAATTATAGAGAGGAATTACATTTCTATGCGAACACATTCTTGTATTAATTTTGAACATAATTAATACCAGTAATTGCAAGGATCCTCTCTTTTTCTTTAATATGCAACTTGTAAAAAGTGAAAAGCGGTAATTAAGCTTTTGATCTTTCACACTAGACTCTTTTACTGTCTTAAAGTACATGCATGGCTTCAATTTAATTGTAAATAAAGATAAAGGAAAAGGAAACTAGAGACTTCTTTTCTTCTTTAATTCGTGAGTACTACTGATTTATGCAATATAAAATAATATCCTTCGATTATTTCTGGTCCTTTACCAGTATATAGTATAGATTGCCAATTATAACATGCAATAACGGTGTGTAGCAACAGTGTGCGAATATGAATAATCCTCATTGCACCCATTTTCTATATATTTCTGTTTATTTGATTTTGTTTATCTGAAATAAAAGGAGAACATATATAATTGTGTTATGTATTTTTAAATTGCATCGATGGCGCTATATTTCAGAATTTGGTTAAGCATATGAAAATAATCTATGCTACAATAATTGAATTGCTCATCCTTTAATTTGTTAGATTACATCATGGGCTTTGTGACTAAATGTAGACTAACAATAACCAAAGATTTAAAAAAAACTGAAGAAAAATGGTGATTTTATAAGTTATTTCCTAATAACTAAATCTACTCTAAAATGAGATCATAGCTTAGATATATTTTCAAAATCTTTCTATTATCAGTCATTCTGATTTTATGTTCTTCTGTGATTCTTGTGCTATTTTATTCACTTGAGCATGCTATTCTACTTTCTTGTTGCTCGTGTGCTGTTAGTAATTTTGCATGCTGTGTGGTAGGAAGCATCAATTCCAGAGCCTCAAGAGACAGAATGGCAGTACTCATACTGGCCAACAGACCAAGATCATCATCATGTCTAATGAGGAAAATGGACAAAGACAAGAACCATGAATTATGGGAAGAAAGAAAAAAAGAGTATAATCATGATCACTCTGCTGTCTTTAGTGCTTTGTCAAATTGAGAAAGAGAAAGATTTGAAGAGAAAGATCTAGTCAACCCGTCAGGTTTGGATAAGGAGATATCATAAAGTCACAATTTAATACATACAATTGCAATTTGCAAATAAAAGACTGTTTTTCGAAAAGAAAACAAAAAGAGAGAAAGAGAGAGAGAGAGAGAGAGAGAAGAATGACAGAAATAGTTAGAGAAGTTAGGAAGGCTATTTATTAAGAAACTGCATGACCCCGGTTAAAATTAAACCATGCATGGGTTAAGTGTATATGTATAATCTTCATAAATAACTGATCCCTGTATTTTACTTGTTTTAATTATAAGAATTATGCAAATTAATATCTTTATTTTGCTTCCTAGTTTGTTGACACGATGGGAAAAAAAGACAAGAAAGAAATTTTTATTAAAGGATATACTTTTTTTGTCACTATAGCATAAGTTGCTGGCCAAATTTGATAAGAATATGACTTTATCTATTATGTTGATAATCTATAAATATTTTATAGTTGTGATAATATGATGTTAATAACGTTTTAATTACATAATAAAAAAATATTATATTACAGTGAATTAAGAAAATATATGACATATATCGATCAGGCAGATGAATTGGAAAGAAATCAATCATAAAAAAAATAGGCTGAAATTAACACACTTTTCTAAATTAGAGATAATAAAGGTACCTTAACATGAATAATTAGACACCAAATGTGTTTAGATTTATTAAAGTCAAATTGAATAATAGGTGAGTTACACAAACTTTGATGTGAAAATATATTTATTAAATTCTGATATGTCTGGCGTGAAAAACTTGCAATGGTACATATATAATTCATGTAGCCTGTGGAATGAACGTTTATTATTATTATTATTGTGGAATTATGTTCAGTTTGCAGTTTTATGAAGTCACAACTCTCCTCTTATACCAATTTTGACATAGCAAATTCTTATA
>JBAMHZ010000001.1:1359282-1370548 GCA_037177395.1 Alpinia galanga | reverse complement strand
CATCCCTTTATATAAGGTTAAAATTAATTCTATAATTCACATCAATTGATGTGGGACAAATGCAAATATAAAATAATACATATGTTAACAACTACTACTCATCTTCCTCTTTATACATTTTTATCTTCGTTCTTCTCTCCACTTACAAGCTCTGACTTAGGTATCGAAGGGCCGTTAGGCGGGACACCGGCGGCCGTCTGATCTGTGTTAACTTTCACAGAAGGAAAAGACCAAAGATCTTTACTGTTACTGTTTGGAGAGAACCCACCCTCTTATCTTCTTCGAGGACCAAAAATCCTAGCGGCATCAGAATCTAATATTAAAAATTAATATAAATAAACAATTATTCTCCATCAGATGTATTAATATAAATGATTATGTATCATAAATATGGAACCGCCACATTAGCGACCCCCTACCGTTGCCCCTACATGTGGAGAGAGGTAAATCAGGAACCCAGGGCGACAAGCACAGAAATGCAGAGTCATCAGTAGCCTGGGGTGAAACCCAGAAATCAACCCCTTGCCCTTTCGAACTTTAACACGGCTGTACTAGCTGTCCGAGCAAGCTTTGGGAGCTAAACGATTATGTATCATAGATCCTTATTCTCATTTCTGTTAGTCTTTGATAATTTTTTCCCTCACACCTTATAATTTTCCCCCCTTCAAATATAAATTATTTTTTTATAAAAAAGATGATATTTGTTTTATTGATATCTTTAAACAGTTAATAAATATTAATGATTAAAGTTGTCTAAATAATTCATTTACTAAACATGTAAAAATTATTTATGCTCTAAATTTTTATTCAAACTATATAAATGTTGATGTTTATCATACTATTTTCCCCCCAGATTTATATAATTTGTATAAACTAATATTTTTTATTACAAATTATTGGCATTTAACGTATTTGTTTTGGGAAAAAAACGGATGAAGAGTTCAGGTCGCACGTGTCGCTTCCAGAGAATAATTGCAATGAGAAAAAATTAAAAAATAGTTGTTAATTAAAATACACATTATTTATAAATGCGATAAAAAAAAAATAATTTTGCACTGTAAAGTTCACATACGTGTTTAAAATATGCTTTGAGTTTTAAAATTATTAAAATATTTATAAAAATTTCAGACGGTTATTATTAATATTGTTAATTCATTTAGTAGATAATAACGCATCAAGTAAAAAAACTGGAAGATTTTTTTTAAATAGATAAATTACAGGGTTTGAAATGAAATTTTCACGCACGAAAACCTAATTATTCATTTCCCTTCTGGCCGCAGCTTCGCAAGCCTCCCTCGACCTTTCTTTCACGAGTGCGACCAATCCCTAGTCGAAGGTTCTGCAAAACCCTAATTCCTAATCCTTCAGTCGCCGAAGATGCCGAACCTGGAGTGCCGGATGTACGAGGCCAGATATCCGGAGGTGGACATGGCGGTGATGATTCAGGTGAAGAACATCGCCGACATGGGCGCATACGTCTCCCTCCTGGAGTACAACAACATCGAGGGCATGATCCTCTTCTCCGAGCTCTCCCGACGCCGCATCCGTTCCGTGTCATCCCTCATCAAGGTCGGTCGTCAGGAGCCCGTTATGGTCCTTCGTGTCGACCGTGACAAAGGCTACATTGATCTGTCCAAGCGTCGGGTCTCGGAGGAGGACATCCAGGCCTGTGAGGAGCGCTACAACAAGAGCAAGCTTGTCCACTCTATCATGCGACACGTCGCAGAGACCCTCGACCTCGACCTGGAGGAGCTCTATGTGCACATCGGCTGGCCCCTCTACCGCAAGTACGGCCATGCCTTCGAGGTATCACTCGCGAGACCTTACCGTTCTATATCTCCGTTCTGTGTTGGTTTTTGTGTCTGACCTGTCATTTTCCTGCATTTATGCTGAACAAAAAATGTTTCTTTCACAATGAAATCCATAGGCATTCAAGATAATTGTAACGGATCCTGATTCAGTTCTGGATTTGCTTACTCGAGAAGTGAAGGAAATTGGGCCTGATGGACAGGAGGTAATTTTACAATTTGTGAGTTATTGAATTGTTTGCCAGCCCCACTTAGTGGGATAAGGCTTGGTTGTTGTTGTTGTTGTGAGTTATTGAATTGTTTCTAGTTTCAAACAAAATGGAGTTTCTTAGTCTAAGATATCTGCAGGTGACAAAGGTGGTTCCTGCAGTGACACCCGAAGTAAAAGACACGTTGGTCAAGAACATTAGGAGACGGATGACACCACAACCACTGAAGATACGAGCTGATATAGAAATGAAGTGTTTCCAATTTGATGGCGTTCTTCACATTAAGGCACTGATGCTTAAATGTTCTTGATGTTATTCCCCTTCCTCACCCTGGAATATATTTTCTAATTTTTAGATGTTGATAAAAGAGCTTCACTTGCTATTATGAGGTTTATTAGGATGAATCATGTTTGAACCATTCTTTGCAGGAAGCTATGAAGAAAGCTGAAGCTTCAGGGAATGAGGATTGTCCTGTAAAAATAAAACTAGTTGCTCCTCCACTCTATGTTCTTACTACTCAGACCCTTGACAAGGTAATTGTAAAGCTCACTGATTAATCTGTCACAACTAGTGCCTCTGCATAAGTTTTCGGAAAAAAAAATTTCTTCACATATGTCTTAACATCAATGCCTTGAGGTGGTACTTCATAATCAGAAAGAGAAAATAAACTTTAGTTGTATCATGCTTAATGTATCATTGTATTGGTGCTAGTAGGATACACAATAAAACAAATTATTTTTTCTTTATGATGGCTGATTGTTTAATATAGATAAAAATTAGCAGGATAAGTGGAAAATCTGAAATGACTGATCATCAAATGTAGATAAAAGAATTAATTTTATGTCAAACCAGCTTCCATCTGATTTGCTTTACTTCATTGGTCCCTAATATAAAGGAGAGTGTTGTGTAACGGTTGAGTGAAGTTGCTACTCACTTTTGTGACACCCGGTTCATTTATTTTCCTAAAATCTATTGCATGTTTCCATACAGTGTTTACGTGAATATCTTGAATTTTTCAAACTCTTCTTATATTTAACTCTTGCCTTTCTGAACTTTTCCTAATTAATAATTATTTAAACGTTGCATTAGCTGACAAATTGCTTTATTGAGTGTATATATATATATATATCTTAACATTGTGATTTAAAGTTAATTTTGTTAGCCATACTTTCTATTTGTTATTGTATTTGTTCATGGCACTCACCTTAACATTGTAATTTAAAATTAAGTTTGTTAGTCATACTCTCTATTTAATCAACTGGAGTAATATTTTAAGTGTTTTACATGCAAATTTCACCAACATTAGAGAAGTTTTAAAAGGATTGACTTTGACTTTATGGTTTGTCCTATAACTCTTTCACACAACTTGATGAAATACGAGATGGGTGCCTCAATCATGGTATAGTAGTAGTCACATACCTTAGTTAATGATTTCAATATGAGAGGAGAAAAATAAGAATGAAAGTTCCATTGTAAATAATATGTTAATGCCTCATGTATAGGCATTTATAATATAATCAGGTCAATTGAGACCTGAACAAAAAATAGGTTTAATCAAAACTTCATGATCATCAAGCTGTGCACTTCTTAACTACGAGGTTCAACAAATGGATCTAATTCCTCCATTGAGGTCTGCACTTGCCACTAATAATATTCAAATTAATTAAATTATTTTTGTTACATTTATCAAAATTTTATTTGTTCTCTCAAGCCTTTACTAATAACTCTAATTTATTCAACTAATCCAACTGTAAGCTTAGTTGAAGCAATAAAGCAAAATAATATAACATATTCTATATCTCTAAATTAATTTATTTCATTTCTGTTAAGTTACTTTATTGATTTAAGAACTATGCCTAGCTGAGTAGATTGGAAAATAAATATGAAGCTGCCAATTATGTTCTTTGAGAAGTATATTTTGGCACATAATTGAATCTCAAAATTTTGTTTAGTGCAAGATCCATTCTCATACTCATAGGCATCATTTATATTTGGGAGCCCCTTTAAGTGGACAAGGTGTGAGCTATAATGAAGGGACAGTGTTATTTATATCTTGTGATACAAGATATGTGAGGGAGTATTATTCAAAACACAATCCTAGGTACCCCCATGCCTGTATCTAAATGTTATTAATCAAGCATAAAGGGTAGTTCGGTGCACGAAACTTCTGCTAATGTGTGGTCCCATGAAAGAGTTTATTGTACGTAGTTTTACCCTTCTTTGCAAAATGCTATTTTCATAACTCAGACCTGTAGCCTCTAAGGCAACTTTACCATTGTGCAACGACATGAAATATTATAATCACAATCCCATAGTTTACATATTTGTAGAAGGGTTACACCCCTGTTTTATATAAGAGTCCACAACCATCTTCCTTAAGATGGTTTGAATATATTGTATAATCTCAACTTGTTATCTACATATTCAACTGGAAACTTACTTTCTTATGATTTGGTATTCAAATTGTTGACAAAGTAACGGTTTAATGAGATTGTACTTTCTCTCTGACGAAGTGATAATCAATTTTTATATATTTTGACCCCATGTAAACTATGAGTTTTAAAGCTATATGTATGGCAATTTGACTGTTCATCTAGCATTAATGTGAAAAGTAAAGAGATGGACTTGGAGATGTCCCTTTATGTAAAAAAAGGGTAGTCTAATGCATGAAACTCTTGCCATGTGGGGTCCTGGGGAAGAGTCTATTGTACGCAACCTGACCCTACTTTTGCAAAAGGTTATTTTCAAGACTTGAACCCATGATCTCTAGATCACAAGGCTTCTTTTATGTAAGCTTACAAATATAAAAGATTATTTGTCACACTTCTAGACACTCTAACATTGATTAAATATTTTCATACATGTATTTTATAACATCAATATAATTATTAAATATTATTTTCTTTTTTAAAACCCATCATAATGAAAGATTATGGATTTTACCATAAGTGTTTTTGACATCAATAAAAATCATATGCAAATCTTTCTTCTTTTCTCTATATTCCTTTTATTTTTTGTCTTATTAAATAAATAACATCTATGGTTGATCATATGAAACTAAATTGGTTTTTAACATGATTGTCTCTTCTCTTTTCATGTCTCAAATGATCTCATTACCGAGGATTCATAGTATGACTAATCAACTTGCTACTTCTATAATTAGAACAATTTTGTATTTTACTTTTATTCTTATAAATAGGTACTAAAAAATTTCTCTATATCTTCCTGATTATCTTCTTAATTCTCGAATTTTACTTAATAATTTTGCTAATCAAAATGATCCCTCCTGAAGTCTTCCAAACCTAATAGGAATATCATCTGGGCCTACACTTTACCTATCTTCATTTTTTAAAAACTTCTTTAATGTCACTTTATAGAATGTTATTTGTGAATTTATGATTTCTAAATCTTCCATATTTTCAATATCCAAAACCAAGCATCATCATTGTCTACATTTTTTTTCTTAGTGTTTGCAATTTGATGAATATCCTTTTTCTATTCTTAATTTGTAAATTATCATAGAAGTTTTCATATGTTTTAAATTTTGCTATGCTTGTCACTTTTTTGCACCATTTTTAACTGATTAATACTTCTTCAAAATATCATAATTTATATATTTATACTCTTCAAGAAATCTAGCTAAATTCTTGATGACATCAAGATTATCAGACTCTTCATTTCAAACTTTTCTCATCATTCTATCTTTGGAAAGTTATATATTCTTGTCCTTGAAATATTACTAGGCGATATTAGTTAAGCATTTTCCAATTATTATCTTACAATTTCTACACACTTTAATCTACTGTTCTAGTTAGGAAAAAAGTATATTTGACTAACTCTTAAAAGTAATCAACTATTCATCTCACTTCCTAAAATGAGCATTAACAATCATAAGATGTGAAACAAGGAAAGTTGTATGTATTGTCCTCTTCATTTCTTTCACCAATTCCAAGAACTCCAGATTCACCTATTTATTCTTTGGAGACTCTGCATCCATTTAAATCTTCTCTAATTATAATTTGTTTGGTCATAGATATACTTTCATCTAGATTATCCAAAAATTCTTTTTAGATTTGATCATTCAATCCTTAAGGAGTAAAATATACACTGTAAGTCTCCAAATTTTCATTTGGTCTTTAGACTGTTGCTGATTTTGAAAGAATAGCAACTGTCAATATGGCAATCATGATGTGATTGCATATCTATCATACTGGGCCATAGGCCCGTAGTCTTGCAATAAGTTTATTTTCTAAGATCGGTAAATTTATAGTGGATTTGTTAGAAAGGAAGACTTGTTTCATGCCTTTATAACTCTGGTTATTTCTTCCATTAATGCTCAGGATTAAAGTGGTCAACTCTGTAGTTATTTCTTCCATTTATGCTCTGGATTAAAGTGGTCTTTTATTTGTTTGTTACTGATGTTGTGCTACTATGGATGATCCTGGAATGTAAAGAAGTTTGCCAATTTATACTACCACATCCTAATTCCAACAATTGGTTATCATATTGGAAATTTTTGTTTCATCTTTATTGACATAGATCCCTTTTAAAACATTTTCATGATATCCATGGTGTTTGGTGGCTTTCATATGAGTCTTGAAAATGCTTTGAACTATTGAGCTTGGAAGTCATTATATGATGTGCACTTGCATAGTTATGTAGTTGCTTATACGAAGTCTCATTGTGTGTTTAACTGTATACTGTAGATTTTGCTACAAGTCGACATCGTTTCTTAACTCAGTTTTTTTCCCCTTATCATGCAATGTGTACTCTTTACAGGATCAAGGCATTTCAATTCTCAATATTGCGATTAAGGCTTGCACCGAGGAAATTGAATTGCACAAAGGAAAACTTACTCTGAAGGAGGCACCGAGAGCTGTAAGTTTATTTCCCATTGTGTTTTTTAGTATCATCTAAGGAGTGTGTGTTAAGTTACCTAGCTTATGAACTTATATGTGGGCTTTTGTTGTTGTGGTTATTGTCAAACCTTTTGCAAATTGATGCCAAATTCTACATTTGGGGCTCAATCAGTCGGGTGCATTCTGCGTATTAACAAATTGGTTTTTTCTGTTGAATATGAAATTGTTATTTTTAGTGAGGGCTCATGGGATCTTCATAATTTAGACGTAAATCTTTCAGTGGATGATAAAATGTTTTTATGTTCAAGTAGTCATTGTTCCAATTTGATGAAGGTTGAGATATAGTTGTTAGGATTAGGTTATTATTTTGATGCTAACATAAACGCTGGATTGTTTTCTAGGTGAGCGAACGAGATGATAAGTTACTCGCCGAGCACATGGCAAAACTACAATCTGCTAACAATGAGGTTGATGGTGACGAAGGCAGTGAAGATGAGGAAGACACTGGAATGGGTGAATTGGATGTGGAGTCGGGTGTTAACATGGATTAGCAGTTATGAACAGATATGCTATCTTCTTTCTTTCTATATTTGGTTGTTGCTTAAAGAATTTTGGATGTTAAAATTAAATGATCAATGTCTCAATAACGTGTGGAGTTGCATTTTTTGCTGGGTTTTGCTGAGTGGTGAATCACCGATCATTATTTATTTAGCTTTGCATTGTTGATCGTATCCTTTTCTGTTCTAGGATTTGTGCCACAACGTTTACCAAGTAATCGGATGGCAACCAAAAATTGAGTGTAAGCTTGATTTTTTTTCTGGACAATAAAAATTAGATATAGATTTTGTTGGATAAAATGAAATAAACAAAAAAAGAAGAAATTATAAAATTGTTAGATGTATATCATTGTTTTTTGAATGGAGTGCATTAATGCAGCTGGAGCGAGTTGTTCAAATCGATTCATATTTACTTGTCGATTTAATTAATTGTAAATTATATATTTAATTAAAATTCGTTTTAGATTTTAAAAAAGTTTGTATTGAAGAAAACAGGCTAAATATTAAAAAAAAAAAATTAACGCCTTTTAGTGTTGATTAATTGTTAAAAGATTATGTCATTATTCATGATTGTTTTGTTTTTTTAGCAGACGAAATGTATTTCTTCGCGTGATCATTATGCAGTTTTAAATGATCTGGTGATGCTATTTTTTTTTAAATAACCATTTTTTTTAAATTCACATTTATAATGGATATTGATCTGCCTAAAATTAATAAAGCATATTTAAGTCGTACTATTTTAAATAAAATTTGAATTTTACACAACATACTTGTGACAAGAATTTTCAAATTTTTTAATTATTGTATGTAGAAAGATATTTTGATTTTGAATTATTTTTTATATTAATAGTAGTGCTATGAATAAGATAATTAAGTTTAGTTTAGTAATATTTCTAAGTTTAGTTTAGTAAGGCCCCCGCCACTTAAGTGATTGTCGCAATATCCCTCATGTATCTCTCCATCATGTATTCATCTTCTTCTGAGTCGAGACACTTAAAGAGAGGGCATGTAAAAGCACATTTATATAAGCTATCTCTAATTAAAGTAAAGTTGACACCTCTTTTCCTGATGAGTCGAGCTTCCTTAATGACTTATGGTAGTTTCCCCTCCTTCAAATAAGCAATCAAAGAATCCCTCTAGTCAATAGCAGGCTTCGAGGTACTCTGGTCTATCTGAGCAATAAGTTGAACATCTGCCAGTGGACCGTCTAAAGGCCATGTTGTCAGTGCATTGACCATCCGAGCTAACTCATTGATTTTCTGATTCTGATTTCGGGGGATCTTGTAGAGAACCACCTCTTGAAACTTGACTGCTAGCTGTTCATAGCTTTTCACATATAGGCGGAGTCAATCATTATTGATCTCAAAAGACCCTTTGATCTGTTTCACGACTAGTTGGGAATCCGAATAGAGGATGACTCAGGAGGTGCCAACATATCGGGCAGCCCAAAGACTGGCCAATAAAGCCTCATATTCAGTTTCATTGTTTGAGGTGTGGAAGTTCAGTTGTAGAGTTATTTGGATCATGTCTTCCCACGGAGATATTAGCAAAATCCCCATGTCACTTCCTTGTTTAATAGTAGAGTCATCAACATAGATTCTCTATACCTCATTATTTTTGAGCCCCGCTGCTTCTGCCAGGAAGTCAGCAAGCACCTACCCCTTTTATGACCATTCGAGGATGGTATTAGATATCATATTCGGCTAGCTTCATGGTCCATTTAATCAAGTAGTCTGAGGTTTTAAGGTTAATTAGAACTCTTCCCGGGCCGTTGTTGGTCAAGACGATAATTGGATGAGATAAGAAATAATGACGAAGCTTCTGAGCTGTTATAAGGAGGGTTAGAGCCAGCTTTTCTAGCGTGGTGTATCGGCTTTCAACTTCCTTCAACAAGTGGCTAATAAAATAGATGGGGTGTTGCCTGTTTCCTTCCTGCTGAATCAGAACAGATCCCGCTGCTTCCTCCACCGCAACTAGGTATAACCATAGTCTTTCTCCAATCACTGGCTTAGATAAGGTGGGCAAGTCTGCCAAATATTGCTTTAATTCTGTGAAAGCATGCTGGCACTTTTCATCTCATAAAAATTGAGCCGACTTGTGAAACACCTTAAAGAAAGGCAAATTTCGCTCAACCGACTTAAGAATGAAACATGAGAGGGCTGTAATTCTTCCCACCAATCTCTGAACTTCTCTTAAGCTTCGAGGTGAGGTCATGTTCTATAAAGCCTGGACTTTCTCTGGGTTAACCTTGATTCCTCTCTTCGTCACAATATACCCAAGGAAACGGCCACTTCGGACGCCAAATAGGCATTTATTCAGATTAAGCTTGACCCCATATCTCTGTAGAGTGCCAAAGGTTTCTGCAATATCTTTTATGCTATCTTCAGCTTGGATAGATTTGATGAGGATGTCATCCACATATATCTCAATGTTACTGCTGATCTGCTCCTTAAAGACCTTGTCCATCAGGCTTTGATAAGTGACTCTAGTATTTTTGAGTCCGAATAATATGACTTGATAGCAAAAAGTATCATTTGAAATAACAAAACTAACATTCTCTTGGTCTTCTCGAGCTAGCGGGATCTAATGGTACCCTTATAAGCGTCGAGCATACAAATGAATTCATATCCTAAGATTGAATCAACCAATTGATCTATCCAAGGCAAAGGGTAACAATCCTTAGGACACACTTTATTAAAATCTCGGAAGTCAATACACATCCTCCATTTACCCTCGGGTTTGGGCACTAACACTACATTGGCAAGCCAGGAAGAGAATTGGATTTCTTGAATGTGTCCAGGCAGCATTAACTTTTGTATTTCGGCTCATATGATCCGGTTCTTTTTAGGGTCGAAGTGTCTTCTTTTCAGCCTTACTGGATGAGTTCCAGGGAGGATGTTCAGATTGTGCTCCATCACTGTTCGAGGAATTGTTTTGCTTCTCTCGTTCAGCCAGGTGAATACATCTTGATTGGCCGAGGGATAACTGATCACCTCCTGCCTCAGCCCAAGGGGTAAGTCAGCTGCTATTTGGATAGTCTTCTGGGGCTGATTGGGGCAGATATGTATCTTTTCATCTCCTCCTAAGGGCTCTTCTCGGAGGGTATAAACCTCCGCTGACTCTTCTTGGAGCCGATCTGTACCTCCTCCACATAGTATTTTCGGGCTGCCTTTTGGTCTTCGCTCACTTCTCCGGCTTGACTAGCCACTGGAAATTTCATCTTTTGATGGTACGTGGAGACAACTGCTTAGAAGGAATGTAGGACTGGTCTGCCGAGGATGACGTTATAGGCTGAAGCAGTGTCCACCACAGTGAATTGGGTAAGAATGGTCCGGCAAAGAGGCTCATCTCCAAGGGACAGAGACAAGTCAATCCTGTCGAGTGGCAAGACCTCATGTCCGGAAAACCCAAAGAGGGCGGTGTTCATTGGTTGAAGGCTGCTTTGCTCAATCTGCATTCGATTAAAAGTTTTTTTAAATAAAATATTGTCTGAGCTACCTATATCAATGAATATCCGAGCTACATCATAATTGGTTACGGTAGCTCAGATCACCAAGGCGTTGTCACGGGGAGTGAAGATGCCTCGCAGAATTAGAATTTGTAATTAGGGAAGGGAACTAATAAATGTACAAAAGTAAGAACAAGATTTATTTAGATACAAGTAGGGAAATTCTTGAAGAAAGAAATTTTTTATATCTTGAAACCAACATGATGATGGTGAAGAAATCATTAATAGGATAAATACATGGGTGGTTCACGTGGAGAGAAGTGTTTGGGCTTTTATGATTCTATTATGCTTCTTAGGTTAAGTACAAATTTGTATACCATTGTGA
>JBAMHZ010000001.1:1297285-1309384 GCA_037177395.1 Alpinia galanga | reverse complement strand
TTAACAAAATTGCTTTTGACCGACTTAAATGCACTGTAAATTAGTTTTAGAGTAGGGTACTCATGGTTCGAAATTAAATCAAAATTATTATTTTTATTTCAGTTCAAAAATTGAAATAAGATATATATGATTTGATTTCGGTTCTTAAATTTGTAAAATAGTAAACGAATTGAAGGAACTTAATTTACATAAATTAAGTTTATTTTTTTAAAATTATGAATATCTAAAAGCCGAACTGAACTAGTGATTCTCACACAATTAAAAATATAAGAAAAATATAATATATAAATCATATCGAAAAGGACACCTTATATCAATTATGATATTCGATACATAAAATTCAAATACACAGAATACAAAATAATATTTAAGAAAGTATTATGAGACATATAAGATGATGTGAAAATCAATTATATATATATATATATATTAGAAATGTTATGCTACGCGTCGTCTTCTGCATGTCCGTGTGTGGCACGGGGTGTGCCGGATATGACATAGGCGTGCCATTCGGCATGCTCGGCCTTTCTCGACCGTGATCCGCGACACGGGCATGCCATCCGGCACGCCCGCGGCACGAATCAAAATTCGGCCAGTGTCAGCCGGAATCACGGTCGCCAGTGGCGGCCGCAATTTCGGCCGTTTTCGGTCGAATTTTCGTCGAAATTCGGTCGGGATTCCTTCGGCGCCGATCCCCCTAGGGTTCACCGGTCCTATTGGATTATAGTTTGGCTTCGATGACGACGAATTTCGACGAGACGGAATAATACTTATATTTTCTATAAAAGATAATTTCGATAAAATTTAATCAGTTTTGATCCGGTTAATATTTTTTTTTAATTTATATGTTCTAATGTAATTTTGATCAAGTCAAAATGATTATTATAATTATCAAAATAATATTGAAATAAGAATATTTTAAAATAAACTAAAAAATGAGGATTGTATATCTGTTTCATTTATTTATTTATTTATTTTTCTTAAAATGAAAACAAAATAGTGTTTGTTTACCTTTTGTTTAATTGCCATCGTCAAATTGTTTTGAATGGTTGGTTTGAAAACAAAATCGAATATATTCGTTTGAAATTAGCGTAAATTGTGTTCATTTTAAGCGTTCCAATGATCCATCATTTTCCTCCTCATTTTTTTTTCCTACCGAAATATCTTTTCCCCAATCCGCCGCAACTCCTCCCCTTTCTTGTCCGCTATGAATTGTGATCCGCCGATGAGCTTCGCCGCCGCTGCTGCTGGAGGACGATGAAGAGCGCCGCGGCCGCTGCCGATGGAATCCGATCGTATAAGGGGGCCTGATCTACCCCCGGGGACCGAATTGTCGGAGTGGGCTATCTGCGACGCGCAGGAGATCGAAGGCGCAGACGGCCCCAAGATCGTCGAGTGGGAGGACCTGCAGCAGGAGCTCGCGCGACTTTGGAGCCTCTCTTCGGCGCTCAATAAGGCTAAGGAGAGGAAGGAGTCGCTTTCCCAACGCCTGGAATCGTTCATCGAGGTAGGCCTTTGTCTCGTTTGTTTGGCCAGCGTTTATCTAGGGTTTCGAATTTAGCGGAAGACCTAAGACCTTGCTGCTCTCTATCTATCTCGATTCTAGTAGAGAAGTCCTATTGGCTGTTCGATTGCTTGACTATCTTAGTTTGCGCTTAAGATCATAGGTTCCCCTTGTCTCATTTTGTTTTCCTAACTATAAAGTAGTAACTGTAACTCCTGTCAGTCTTATATCAATAGCTTGAATCAAATTGGTGCAGTTCTTTGCCATGTTTTGATGAGTTTTGATTGCAGTAACGTTATATCAATAACTGAAATGTAACTTAATTGGTGGATACGATTCACGCATCAACAGCTTAGTTATGACATCCCCGCTTGAAGATTGCTTGAATTTGTTTTGCCTTTTTATTAGTTGATACTTGAATTGCTTTCCCTCAATTGTTTTTTGGAGAAGAGCTATCTCATAGCTGGTAGTTCATTAAGTAACCTTAGCTAACTTTGGATGATCACTTTTCTTCATGTGAACAGGTAAGAAAAGGTTCATTATGCCAAACAAATGAGTTAGAGGTGATGAAGGAGAAACTGGAAGCTAAGAGACTTGCCTTGGAAAACTTGTCCGTGTACATTAAGCAGACTTCAGAGAATTCAAAAAAAGATAAAGAAAAACTTTGGCACACTACCAGATTGTTGTTGGTAGCTGGAAAGAGATTAACTGCATCCCACCAGCAGTTGCAGGTAGTGAGATCAATGCGTTAGGCGTGCTTGCAGAAAGAATTTATCTTTAATTTTTTGCAAAGCATTGAGTGGTCTCTTGTTTCTTTTTCCAGAATTTAATTATGGTCCAATTCAAATTCTCAAACCTAGAAAGTGAATGACATGAAATGCATATAAGAAAAGGATAAAAAGAAGGGACTCCTTTCAATGTATGATCACCAAATCCAGTGCTTTATTGGTGGAATTTCAGTAAAGAGATGTGTAATTATCTGGTCATAAAATGTAGACATGCAGCAAGTACAATAATCTTAAACATTTTACTGGAATGGACTTTTTGCGCACCCAAATGAAAAGGTTTGGTGTTCTCTGGAAATTTTAAGAGAGCTACCTGAGCCAGTTTAAAAAGGTCAGGAGGCAAAAATCTTTCTACTTCTAAGTAATGTTATATTGAAATCTTTAGAACACTATTTTATTTTTCTTAAATTAGATTCTTGTGTGACTTATGAAACAAACTCCCATGGTGAAAAGCAATTGTACGCATAAGATACCAAATCGGAGCTAATAATGAAACCATAGTTGTAAAAACTGAGAATTGCACTAAACAACTGTCTCAAACTTCTTTTCCAATTTTGATGCCAGAAAGGAGGTAAAAATAGTGAAAGGAGAAAAAAGGGAAAAGTTTGCTCAAGGAATATCAGTAATGAAAATGATAGTCCTCCATGAGCCATTATAAGATAATGGTCAGTGATTGGTTTCTAATACTTATCCTCTGCCAGCCATTGCCTGTTGGTTCCCTCACAGAGCTTCAACTTTGATGCTGAATTTCTGAGACAAGAGGAATACGTAGGAATTATGCAACACCAGCCTAGTGTCCCAGAGATTGATGAGCTGGGGCATATTGATTTAATGTTTGAAGCAGCTCACACAGAGACAAGCAAAGCTTAGGAGGGCTTGCCCTAGTCTGATGAGCACAGGTTGTTTTGGACCGTTCAAGATTACAGGGTAGGAATTGACAAACTAATTATGAAAAATAATCAGCTTGTACACTAAAAAAAAGTTGCATTCCTTATCGCAGTTTTCTATTATTGGTTAGTTGCTATAGTTTTATACATTATTGGACTTCAGAAACGCTGGATTGATTTTTCATCCCTCGTCACCTGATCTACTCACTTGTTTTGTGCTAGGAAGCTAGTAGATTGCTATCTGGAGAAAGGGGATATGATAATCTGAAAAAGCTGCAAAAGTTGCTTAGGCTGAGGCAAGGTGATATGGTAACTCAAATATCAACACTTTACCCAATCAAGAGTGCAAGTGAACAACCATCTACGGAGGCCACTGATCCACATCCTATCGGTGAGAGTTCAAGTATGATTTCCTTTCTCTTCTTATTAAAGGAAGATGACTTCCTGTGAATATATCTATAAATTTTAATGATATCATGCATGCTTATGGACCTGTTAGTTATGCAAATTCAATACTACCATGTAGATCCATGTGTTTAATATATGTTTGGGTAGTTTGGATGCTCAAATACACTGGCTTCAATTTCAATATTTGATTTTATAATTTTTGGAATAAATTGGCTGAAAAATTTAGGTCGCACATTTATATTATCATCCATATTAAAATTTCACAGTATGGAAGAATAAACCTTTCTATAATTTTGAGTGTTTACTTATGTTATGTGAATTAATGTATTGTTATCCTGAAGTTGATTCCCAATGTTTGTTGTTCTAAGTTCCTGAAAGTAAATATGGTGACCACTGGTTATATGGGCATATATGTTCTGGATCATGAAGTCCCAAACTTCATATTGTCTCTCTCCTTTTACCTTTCTTTTACAGTCTCTCTGTTACCCAGTGTCTTAAAAGCATTATTATCCTTGAACATTTGTACATGGATGGGTTATATCTCCTTTTGGCAATTATATGCTCAGTGGCTTAGGTTCTACTTGCACAAAGAGTAGTAAGATTTCAATGAACCTTAAACTTCTGGGGAACCTTGAAAAACAAATATGTTTTGTTGGTTTTCTTGTGAAGACTGGAATTGCTATCTCCATATCAGTCATAGTGTGGATTTGGTACCTAAAAGGTAAAACAAGTAGGTATAGAATAAATTTTGGTTAAAATATGGAAAGTACAGTGGCCATATTCTAAAAATGATATCTATGTAAAGGAAATGGTTTCATTAGATGATGTTGCAGTTGGTTGGAATTCTGACGCATTACTTCTGGGTATCATCTTCATTCTAAAATTTGATTCATTATTAGATCAATCATCTGACTACAACTGTTTTAAATTTTTTTAGATTGCTTCTATAACACTAAAATAAACGGTGATGTGATTATACTACTCTTTTATGAGATTTCTGCCAAATTATTGCACTCAGGTGTTGATCAAGCATACTTTTTTATTGTAGCTTAATCTGAATATATCAGCATTTTTAATGAACAAGCATACCTAATGTTCTTATGGAGCCAAATAGATCTTTATATAGTTGTGAAAACTCTTAATTATCCTCTGTGAATAGCAAGGTTATTAGAAATACAGAGACCTCTCTGTATTGAATCTGTCAATTGCTATGGAATAATAAAGGGGTATAATTGGTAAATGTTGTAGATTTCTTTGTTCTTGTGGAAGAATTTGTCAGCATGATTTTTTGCTTTACTGACATTATTGAGTACTTCTCAGGAGGTTCTGCTGGACCATCCTCACCTTCTAAGTCCCTGCACTTGTCATCTTTGACAATATCAGGTCTTCAACTAACTATGCTTCCTATAAAAACGATGGGCTACTTTAGTGACAAGAAGGAGATTCGGATGTTTGCAAGTGCCTTGGGTTATGTCGCACATGTAATTTGTCATTTTGCTGACAAGATAATATTTTTTAATTGTCCTATTTGTCTTAAAAATATTTAAGTGCATCTAAGCTGCTTGCTTGAATGCCATAGAATAGAATGCACTTGTCATATGCCAGGCATGGTTGACCACCTGTTCATACTTGTTTGTTAATTTGTCTTTTCAGGCAGTCTCACTTATTTCATCGTACCTATATTTACCTCTCCGCTATCCTTTGTGCTTCAAAGGCTCGCGCTCATATATTTATGATCACACATCTATAGTTGAGAATGTCACATCTGATTTGATGGGAAACTCAGCATCATTAAGCACAAGCTCTAAGCCCGTTGACTTTCCACTTTTTCTAGATGATCAAGATACTACAAGAGCAGCCTATGCAATATTCTTATTGAATAAGGTTTGTCTGTGCTTCCCTTTCTGCTCTGATGCATCTTAGTTTAGACCTCATATGACTGATCTCCTATCTTATTTGATGACCTAGATTCATAGAAGAGAAATTGAATGAAGGGAATAGGATAAAAAATTGGGAATAGTGATATCAGTTTAAAATCTTTTACTTCTGTTTCTTACCCATTCATTCAGAATAGGTTTATTCCTGCACATAGTTACTGCTCCATGTCACGATATTTAATGAAGGGATTATATGCCCTTCAAAGTTGTTTTATTTAAATTCCTGCACATTGTTGCTGTTCCATGTCCCCATTTTAGTAATAATATCAAGACTTTGCGTTAGGCCAATATAATCTCCTCACAAAGTATAATAAACCTCCATCAATCTTTTCAGTATACATAATTCCTGGATTTGGTTTGAATTTTTATATATGGTTCTCACTTTTTGCTTGCAGGATTTGGAGCAACTCCTGAATTACATGGGCGCTGAAAGTTTGGGCCCACGCCATATAATACCTAATTTAAAGGAGCTCATGCAGATTATCCTGTCAAAAGAATACCTTAACATGTGATTTCATTTACTCCATAAGGTTTTGAAGAAACTTGAATCTTACCAATTCCTTGCCAGCCAATTTGTAGATTCCTTCCACGTTGGTGGATGTTTTATTTAAAGCGCCATTGGCCATGATGGATTAAGAAGGAAACCTCTTTTGTGGTTTTCAATCACACTTCCTTTTATGCTGTAAAATGTTATTTTGCATGACAGAAAACAGTATCATTCACATCTCCTGCTACGGCTACATGCATTCTTTTATCCAACTTTTTATTTGGATGTCTGCAAATGTACCGTATGCCCTAAATCCAGTACTTTTTTACCTCATCAGTGTTGGCATTAGATTTTGTATTGTGTATATGAATATGATATAATATCCTGCAGAATTAAGCGCAGAGTTCGTAATCTCTTTCAGTGACTTTGATATATTTAGCCCTTATCAATAACCTGGAGAGCATTAGATCTTTGGCTTTTCATTTTAAAGGCAATTTTTTTTTCCTGAGCATTAGATTGCTTCCCAAGGCCTGTCGTAGCTTTCTTTCATTAGAAATAACTGAAGTCGATGATAGTTTTACATATCTCGTGGTCAAATTAGTTGTCTTGACATGCATAGTTTCTGAAATTTATTCGGCACATGAAATTTATGGAGATTTCCCTTCGACAAAGTCAACTGATGTGGCAGATTGCAGAGTATGAGCCTCTCGCAGGTTGCGTAATATCATAACCAAGTGATGTTGATTGCAAACCATAGTGATGTCTGCCTGGTGACTGCATAACTTTTGACTTGAGCAGCATTCAAGACCAATCGCCTCCAGCAGCATGCACGGAATTTGGTATTTTCCTCTACTTAAAACCTTACAATTGATCATTTTTTTTTATCTCATTGATAAACAATGGAAAAAAGATAACATGTTAAAGCAACACATATTGAAGCAAAACACAAGAAGAATTGCTTACATCGCATCTGCTAAATAGCTTTTTCTAGATGACTTGTGCAAAACATAGGACACACATATGATAAATACTTGAGTTAAATGCAGAGTCCTACAACTAGAATAGAAGAATGATTAGGATTTGAAGACTAGTGTGTTTATTAGCTAGGAACTGCTTTAACATGGTACCTAAATCCTAATTCAGCCAGACTAGGTAGGTCGGTTGAGAAATCAGATTATCTTCCTATCAGCATCTATCAATGTTGAGATTGAAGACTTTTCAACCTCAAAGTCCCAGTAATATGTAGTGAGCTAGAGTGATGGGAAATGCAATTAGCATTACAAAAATAACACTGTAAGAATCAAACTCACAGTTTTAAGCAAATCACAGCATGAGGCAAAAGGAGAGAAGGAAACTGGTGTACATATGGCACACCCTGTGCTTAACAACACAAATGGAACAACTCCTTGGGGAAGAGCTGAGCTGCCAACAATTTAGCACATTCCTTCAGGTTGATGCTGTTTGTGGATTAACAATCATATTGTAGTAATATTTCTTATCATCTAGCAGTAATTTTCCTGGTTATTATTTTTCATTTGTAATATACTAAACTTGCATGATTGCAGTATGCAAGAGAACTCCTCAGCAACCATAACAAACCTGACAGCCATGGCCATGCAGCAACAGAGTTGCAGCAAGCTATAATTCTCGGCATTACAGCCATGAACAAACCTGTAAACGAGAACAAAGGTCAGTTCACTCTTACAATAGTTTTCACAAACACACTCGATGCAAATTATACTCACCGAGATTGAACATAGCCATCCCAATGAGATTGACCTTGCAACCATTCCAGTTCAACTATCTGAAGGAGACCATGAGTTCATCCCAAGCTTTGACAGGCTCTGCCCCGTCCCTTTGCAGAGAATCAATTCCTGAAGCTGTAGTCGTCGTGGTGATACACATCATAAGGCATCATGGTTGACTAAGTTCACAAAATTTAAACTATAATTGAACAAGTAAGACATGCTTGCAGCCACACATAGAAAGGTACTGAAGTATAAAGCTCAATTGAGGTTTCAGATGCTTTAGAAAAGTCAAAAGAAAAAGAAGGCCAAAGTAGCCAAGTCAAAGAAAGTTTTGTTTCTTTCCCTGTTAGTAATTTCCAAGAATCAAATATTTGATAGAAAAGGGCAAGAAATAGGGATAAAAATTCCCACCTTTATGGTGGTGATCATCCTGAGGACTAGGAGCAGCTCCATGATCTTCCGACAGATGCATTCCAACTTCCGCCCATGGCGACGCGCTTGAGCTCCACACGAACATGTTCAAGCTCCATTCATCTTCTCGATCGCCGGCGAGAACATTCCGGCCGTCGGAGGAACCGGGTACGCGGCGCCGTTCGTCCTTGGACCAGTCTCCACCTCACACGCCGCGCCGACAAAGATGGAGTTTCGCGTCTCACTCCGCCGCCGTCCCGGACCATCGAGTAGAAGAAGTCTGCGTGGTTGAAGCTGGATTCCGCCGGCGTCCGGTTCCATGACCACGGCAGTCCTTCTAATCCATTACACGCCAATAAAAAAAAATAAAATTTTACTTATAAATTTTTTATGTAAACCCAAGCACAATTTTTTTGTTCATCGATTTAATCCATTTATTGAGTTAATTTATTTTTCTTATATAAAAGTATTTCTGAAATTGTCAATTTATTTATTTATTTTTATTTGTAAAACCGGTGAGGGTGAAGTAGCATTTTGATAAACTTCAGGGGGTGCAAGTGGAATTTTCTCTCGATTAAATAGTTCCTCGCACCCAAATCTACCCCGTCGTCCACTCCCCTTTCTTCTTCTCGAAGACCAGGTCTCGTTCCTCCTCTCGCCTCAGATCCACTCATCCTCCCACCTTCTCTTCCCTTTCGCGATCGCCTTCGCCATTTTCGCCGGGTAAGAGGGAGGAGGAGCAGCAGGAATGGGCGGGAAAGAGGGCAACGGCGGTGGAGGCGGCGGCGGCGGGGTAGGGATCATGGCGGCGGAGGGGTTGGTGCGCAAGGTGCTCCTCGCCTACGCCTACGTCGCGATCTGGATCTTCCTCAGCTTCACCGTCATCGTGTACAACAAGTACATCTTGGATCCCAAGATGTACAACTGGCCCTTTCCGATCAGCCTCACCATGATCCATATGGCTTTCTGCTCCTCCCTCGCCTTCCTCCTCATCCGGGTCCTCCGCGTCGTGGAGCCGCCGTCTTCGCCGTCGATGACACGCGACCTATACGTCGCGTCCGTCGTCCCCATCGGCGCCCTCTACTCACTCTCCCTCTGGTTTTCCAACTCCGCCTACATCTACCTCTCCGTCTCCTTCATCCAGATGCTCAAAGCCCTAATGCCTGTCGCCGTCTACTCCATCGGCGTCCTCTTCAACAAGGAGTCCTACAAGAGCTCCTCCATGCTCAACATGCTCTCCATCTCCTTCGGCGTCGCCATCGCCGCCTATGGCGAGGCCCGATTCGACGCCTGGGGCGTCACGCTCCAGCTCGGCGCCGTCGCATTCGAGGCCACCCGCCTCGTTCTCATCCAGATCTTGCTCACCTCCAAGGGGATCTCCCTCAACCCGATCACCTCCCTCTACTACGTCGCCCCTTGCTGTTTTGTGTTCCTCCTCCTCCCCTGGTCCTTCGTCGAGTTGCCCGTCCTCCGCGGTCAGGCCGCCTTCCGCCCCGATCTTCTCGTTTTCGGCACCAACTCCTTCTGCGCCTTCGCCCTCAACCTCGCCGTCTTCCTGCTTGTCGGGAAGACCTCTGCGCTCACCATGAACGTCGCCGGCGTCGTCAAGGACTGGCTCCTCATTGCCTTCTCCTGGTCCGTCATCCGCGACACAGTCACCCCCATCAACCTTTTCGGCTACGGCATCGCCTTCCTCGGCGTTGCCTACTACAACCACGTCAAGCTGCAGGCTCTCAAGGCCAAGGAGGCGCAGAAGAAAGTTCAACAGGCCGATGAGGAAGCCGGGAAACTCCTCGGGGAGATGAAAGGCGATCGTAACAGCAACCCTGGGTCTTGATCGATGCCATACGGCCTCCCCGCGACGGCATGCTCTCTGGTGTATCTCCTATCTATCTCCTCCATATTAGCTTGCATAGCTTTCCTTGCCGTATGGTTCTCATTTCAGATTGATAAACTCTTATTTAGATACGCAGGCCAATGCTTTATGCATTAATAATGCGATTCTACTCTTTTTTAAAAAAAAATTAATTAAGGTTGCAAATCTAGGACTCTTGTACTAAATCCAACTTCTTCCAAGTAATGGTGATAAAAGTTTCTTTTTTTTTTTCTTCAATGCTTGATTTGGACAATTTGTTTGAGCCATGACTACTTGTAGCTGCTGTTAATCCATCAGTTCTTACGATCATATCTTATTTCGAGTATATGCATGAGTTCTGTGATTCATTAGTTTAATTAGAACAATATGTAATAACTTCTCACTGCTAAGGTGATTATGAATCATGTCCTAATTGTTGCTTAAATTTAAGTAGTAATTTTGTAAAAACCATGTTCTTCTCAGTGCCCATGATCTTTGAGTGAAGGGGTCCTTGTGTGACACACCAGGGTTTACCAAGAAAGCTAGTTTTGTCAGACCCTCTGAGGCACAAACACCAGATTGGATTGTGGCTCTACCTCTAACTAATAAATCCTTAACGAACTCAAGTTCTCATTTTATCTCTAAGATTGACCTTCTTTTACATGTTATCTCATAAATTCCTTGCCATATTCATCTTTACTCCAACTTAAAAGTTCTCATTTTATTTCTAAGATTGACCTTCTTTTACATGCTATCTCATAAATTCCTTGCCATATTCATCTTTACTCCAACTTAAAATTACTCTTCAAGTGCAAGGGCCCATTGATTCTAATGATAATTCTGAATCTTAACCAATTAATCCTTACTCAGATTCACTTTCATTGATATAAAATTAGTTTTTGATTGATTGATTGATTGATTTATTTCCCTCAGATTCTTTCTCCATTCATTGTACTGTTACTGTCTTGTCAGATTAATTTATTGCCTAATATTCATTTTCCATTTTTATTTTTGTCCTATATGTATTAAAATGACATTGTATTATGTAAACTAAAATATGTTTCGATATGGTTAGTTCGGTTGGTAAATATACAAGGATAATTTTTAAATGGACAAGGGTTAATTCTCAGAGAGGTCATGACTCTAGGCCATCGACAGACTCTCTTTTACATTTGTCATATCTAAGTTCTTGATTTATCCTTCTTCTCGTTAGAAACAGTTGAGGGGAATCGCTAATGTGATGATTTTATTTTTTTTATTTTTTTTAATGAATTCACTACATTCTCAGGAAGAAGAGCTTTATTTTTTGCCTTCCTGGATTTAACATTTGAGAAGAAACCATTCGGCATCTTTCACAGCAGTAGAAATGAATCATATTGTTTCTATACATGTAAAATTGTATTAAAATAACAAAAATGTATACCAAAAAAAAATTCAGATGGAGTTGAGTTGGCAGTTGGGTAGAGGTTTTATACCCGACAACAAGAACATCAAGTTAAATGAGTGTCGATATTCTGCAAACAGAAAGATCCCCAGGTGTAAAAGTCCTTTAACATGTGCATCAATGAGTTCCACATGCTTGATGCCTACGAGGTATCTCCGATTCAATCTGCATTTGCAGATATTTTTTCATTAAATAAAATAATAAATCTTAAAATACTAAACCGTCAATTATGACCGATAGAAAATTTTTTATAAGATCAGATAGATTGTTCTTAAAATTAATTAGATTAAAAATCTAAATATTTAGTACAAACAAAAAAAAAGAGTTCCACATGCTCGTCAACAAGCAGAATAAAAAATTAACACTCGTGCCAAATCAACACCAAATAATTAACACTCGTACCAACCGACACGGCTTGAAAATAAGAACATGGCACTAAAAATCATCAAGTTGAGATTCGCCAATGGGCAGCTGAACAACTTCCTTATCAGCCACAAGCTCACAGTAGTTGCAAATAGGTACATAACACACCTGCTCACTCAATAAATATGCACTGGATATTTCATACACGCAAAGTTCAATGATAGAGGATCAAAATCTTGGAGAAGATAGATAAAAGAAGAAGAAGAAAAA
>JBAMHZ010000001.1:1244526-1255764 GCA_037177395.1 Alpinia galanga | reverse complement strand
TTAAATTAGAAAATTCAAAATAAATAAATTAAAAAAATAATTTCATAGAATAATTTGAACATTTTAAAATAAAAAAGTTAACTTATATTAAATTACGCCGTTAATAACTATAGATATTATTAAATGAGAAATTCTCATTGAAAAATTTAAATTAATTAAAAATATTTTTTTAAAACATAGACAAATTGACTGTGAATCGATTGAATCTGTGATTTTTTTATCTGTCCATGGCGAATAAAAAATTAAATTAAAAAAATCAGAGAAATATAATTTGATTTTAATTCTTAAAATTTTGAAATGGAAATCCAAATCCAAATCGAATTGGAATTGAAATCAAATATTTTTTCTATTGAAATTGAAATCAAATTTTTAAAAAAGATTAATTTTTTACTTTTTCAATTTGAACACTTATTCAAAATTTAAATTTTATTTTTTGTCACAATTATAATAATAATAAATATGCACAATATTTTTTTTATAAAATCAAAGAATAAATTAATATATATATATATATATATATATGATCTTCTACACAACTCTTATGTAAGTACCCATGAGCATTTCTATCATCTACTGTCTGATCCTCTAAGATTGAAGAGTTGAGCTATAGTGCTCACCTGATTAGACAGTGAATGATAGAGATATTTATGGGTACTCATATAAGAGTTGTGTAGGAGATCATTCCATAGGTAAGTCATTTATTAAAAAAATTAAAATTAAATAATTTAAATTTAAATTCTAAATTAGAACAAAATCATAAGGAATTAAAATTGTGACTCAACAGTTTAATTCTAATAGATAATAAAACAGAATCGACAGTTTTGAATTCAAAATTGAAACTGAAATCGTGAATGGAATAATTCGATTTCGATTTCACTGTAAGATGAATCTAAAAACCGTGGTCACCCCTAAAACTATCCAAATTGTTAGTATATGAAGAGCTAATTGGTATTACAGTTAACGTCACCTTAATTGATTACCGAGTGACCCATCATAATTTTTTATTTTATTTTTCATTATTAAATTCTACCCTCCATAGTTTATAAAAATAAAATATTTAGTTTTATAAAATGTCATTCAACCATATATATAACACATGACCAGTCAAATTATGATTTGATCTTATATTTATCCATTATATATACTTTTGTCCTTAAATTAGGAGTAAAAATAAATTTAAAATGGTTTTTTTCTTCATTTTTTAAATAAATCAAGGCATTAAAACTATAACATCTATTTAATAAGAAAGAAGCTTTTTTACCGTCACATTTCAAAAGAAAAAAGCTTTTTGATGATTTTGACCGTCATATTTGTCTCACAGTTGCAAGTGAAATCTCAATCTGACTCTGTAAACAACATCTTGTCGCTCGGTAGCACACTGATTCGACCCCCTCCCGCTCCTCTTTCTCAAATTTCCGATCGGAACCCTATTTTGCAGGGTGTCGATTTCCCGTCGAATTGGAAGCGTTTCTGGGGTCGAGTACACGAACTTAACCTCCTACTCGGCGAAGGTTGTGTTCCGGCGGTTGCTGCCTTCGATATCACAGGCAGCGCTTGTGGAGCAGATTGACAGCAGGTTCGCCGGCCGCTACGATTGATTCTGAAGAAAATTTTATTTTCGAATTCCTGTTCTTTGTTATTTTGAATGACATTTCATAGTGCTGGATGGGGTTTGTTGCTAGTTTTATCGACGTAATAAAACACGGGGGTCTTGGTTAGCTTGCCGGTGATTACGTGGTTAATACTGGGTGTTGACGCCCTATTTCACAGCCTCTCTGTTTGTATTATACACGTATCTAGATTTTGTTACCGTGGAGCAATCTGGATTTGATCTTTGTGCCTCTGTTTATTCTTCACAATTGGTGCCTAAGTTTCTTTTTCTTTGTAATCACAAATTTGTAGTATTCGAGCTGCTATTCTTTGTTCTCATTCCTTATTCTTCATGCACCTGACTAAATTAAGTCAAACCACTCAATACTTAATTACTTGTATTATCAATTCCATAAGTTGGCATCAGCACTATTGTGATAAACCTCTGTCTTTGTACTTAGCCTGCCTATGAGAATCTGTTCTGCTTATGATCTTTTGTAGGTTAGGTAAGTGTCATGCCTTCTTTGACTAAGGATATGTAGTTAAAATTTACAATGTACACTATATTTGTTTTGGTGGTTTGCAGTTAGCATAACTCTTATTAGGATAGCCAAATTCCAAGCCTCATCGTCAAGCCTTATTCCAATTATTTGGGGTTGGATATGTTGATGTTATCTCTCTGTTGAGTTTTATGTAAGAGTATTTCACTTGTAATATTTTAATAAATGAAATAATTTTTATTATATTAAGTAATGTTTTCTTTTATCTCCCTCGTCAACTTATACCTCCCACTTAAATTAATTCAACTCTTATTTTCTATAATATTTATAGACTTTGAACACTATATCTATTTTCCTGATTGAGAAATGAAGTGAAATATTGGTTGATTTATTATGCTACTAGTCAAGCCATATTGAAGAAGGGAAGAACTAAACATTAAAAGACTGGGAGATTATTCTATTTGATACAAGTGCCCATTGGGGGTGGGATGGAAAAGTTTCCCGAGATATAAGTCTCTGACTCAAGACAAACAGTGTGTGAAGGAGTACAATGGTATGAACTTGTCTAAGTAATCTTGCATAACTTTAATATCTGAAGTGATCTGGGAAATGTCTTTGAAATCAATTGCATAAGCCTGGAAGTAATTGATGTCAGTCATCATCTCACTATCTGTTTCGCAACAATTGGAAGAGATTACCAATCACGTCATTAACTCCAGAGATACTAGTGAAAATATTATAAAACAGATTGTTGAAATAGGTAGACTTCTTGAGCCTTGTGTGATTTCTTTTTGTTGGTTATGTTGATATTTTAAGATTGCATTCATATGTCATACTTCATGAATTGGAATGTTGGTTTGCTATGAAGCAACACTAATAAAAAACAATGCAGGAGAGATGAAATTATAAAATGTCTTAGTAGGGATAGTTACTATAAAGGCTAAAATAGATAAATACAATATCTTAGAGTTTCATTAAGTGTGACTCTAATCGATAATGAACTGTGTGATGGTAAGTAAATTGATTATAATGAAAGGTGTGAAGGATAAAGAGAGAAGAGGAAAAAGAAAGTTGAATACTTAATAGATTTGAGACTTTTAGATATTACTAGATATATAGTCTGGCATCAAAAGTTCAATGGAGTGATAGGATCTGTGTAGGTAATCCAAATAATTGAGACTAAAAAGGTTGATTTGATTCTATGTTCATTGTATACACCTATGAATAAATATCATGATAATTTTCTCTCAGTTTTTCCTTAAAACTCAATTTTAGAATAATTATACTTTCAAGCAAGGTTAAAAATTTTGGTTTCAGTCTAGCTGTTACGAATCAATTCATTGACATATTGAGCCGTGTTGACCTACCGCTGGACCCGCTTTATTTCTCTAGTCTCCTCTCACTGGATAAACTTTGAAACTTAACTTTTCCTGAAAACTCTTAATTTCAGATTAGCCCTACTTTCAACCAAGGTTAATAATTTTAGTTTCAGTCTGGTGTTATCAATCATGCATTGTTACATATTTAGTTGTGTTGACCTGGTTTTGGACCGGTTTCAGCTCTCTAATCTCCTCTCACTTAGGATTTTTACTGACAACACTAAGAAATAGATCAATTTGTAGTCAGATTAGCTTGCATTATGTAAAAACGAAATTTTTTTTATTAATATTCAATGTAATAATCATGTAGTTATATCACATTGTTATAGTATACCGAAGTCTTCAGTTAAGCTAAATTAAAATTTTAATTAACTGGTGGAGTTAAACCTAGATTATGTTTAGTAACATGAATCAGGGTCAAATAGGGTTTAAGATGAGTTTTATGTGTAGTTTGGGCTGTATACGGTTTCTAGTTTGGTTGATAACTTTTGCTTGAAGTGGGTTTGATTGTCAATAAGATAATTTTGATGTAGGTGAAATCAGATGGGGAAGGATATTGTTGAAAGACACTTCCCTCCATCTTTTTCTTTCATGCCCACATGAGCTCTAGTGAGTGAGAGAGTGATGACAGTGACACAACATCACTGGACAAGCAGCAACTGATACAGTGGTCAGATTCTCTATGTGATGACATATAGTGCATGGCTATGGTCAAGGGAAGATCTGGTGAGGAGCGACCACAGAATGTTGTGCGGACCATAGAATGATAGAAGATAAGAGAAAGACGAGAAGAGGAAGATCTAGTGGCTCATTCTCCCCTTTCTAACTGTCATTTATATACAGGCCACAGCAAAAGACTTGTATCACGCAATACAAATGATACATGTTTGGTATATGATGGTAGTCACACAACTAAAATAGGTAATTTTGTAGGTTTTGTTCCAGGGACAGAAGAATAGGTTTCCCTCAGTTGACAGGCACAGAGAAAGATGTGAAGCTATGCTTTATTTTTATTTTTTTGATTTTAACCATCCAAATGCAAAATAAAAATCGTTCAAGATTAGGGCTTAGGACTGCAAGCCATTTTTTTCTTTTTACATAACAAAACGTGATACTGATAATTCTAGATGATGTATTGGAGTTTACTATTTCTAGATTCTCTAACCAAAAAATATTTAGTTAGCAATAATAAAATCAGATAAAATTTATTTAAGTATAGATGATAATATAGCAGGGGATATCCCAATGGTATAGAATGATCCATATACCTGACCCCACCTATTAGGATAAGACTTATTGTTGTTGTATTTGAGTTTACTGTTATTTTATGCACTGAATTCTGCAGCCAAAAAGACCAGAGGCATTCACGAGCATACCTTAACTTCAAAAGACCAGAACATGTGGTTGGCTTTGCTGCGTTCTTTGCTGGGCACATATTTGTCAACAAGAAGGGTAATTTTCTTTATTGCATTCTCATTGCTTTACTATATTTTTCCTATTATTGTCTTTACATGTTACCTTAAGATTTAACTTGTAAGATGGGAATTTATGAGGCAAATGTGTCTTGATCATCATCATTCTCATTGCTAATATCTATCCTTTTATGTATAATAGCAGCTACAACAATCCTTGACAAATTTATCAAAGCATTGATAAGAAGGTTAATGCCAGGGGCAGCATAAGCTTAGTATCAATTGGTGTATAGATATGGACTATATTTAACATTGCAATTTCATGAGGTAGAGTTATTATTGTGTTAGTTGTGAAGCTCAAATAACCATTGGTGATAGTTCAAGAGCAGCAAAATGTTGTGAAGCAGCAACTTTGGTAGAGATGAATTTTCTTGTACAATGAGAGTTGGAGGTTGACTCAGCTGCAGTGTGGTTCACTTCTTCAAGGATGGATATGGGTGATCAGTTGGAGCTTCAAGCACAAGATGGTGGTGCAATCACCATGCAGAAATTTTCCTTGTCCTTTGTTTACGTGTTGTAGACCAATATTTGAGATGAATACCTCCACATGTCCACATTACATCATCCCTTCCATCCAATTGCTTGTGGGCGACCAAGTTACCTGCAAAGATGTCAATCTGGAAGCATCGGATGCACAGTTGCTATTCCAGCTAGTTGGATGCTTGTCCCAATCATATGAAGGCGGATAGTTTGAGCCCACCAATCTTGGGTCTGCTCAACTTTGGAAAACTTTTGTATTTTAAATGAATTTCAGTCAATTCTCTTGATGGATTTAATTTGGCCTTTAGGATTTGATCAAGTTAAGCAGGTTCTGATTTTGTTTAACTGATGGATTTTAGTTTGTGAGTTTTGGAGCCCCATTTTTTGGTTTGTCATGGAGTCTTCCCAGCTCCATTGGTCCTTCTTTCCTTTATTTATTATAGATTTCATCATCTCTCTCTCTACGCATAGGTTATACTGTGTCATTATGTATTCCATACAAATGTTCTTTTAGTATTGCTAATCCAAATACTAAAGTTGCATATTTTTGCCAGTTGATTGATTGATGACCCAAGAGTCTATTGTTTTCTTTTATATCTGTGTTATTTTATATGTTTGCCTTCCGTGCTCTAAAGTTACGCTTTGTTGTTATTGTTTGTAATATTTTTTTTATTAGTTATGAGTTTTTTCTTTTTTGCAGAGATTATCTGGTAGTGTAAAAACTAGTAAAGGAACTTCTAGCAATTCAAGCCCTTCAGCTAAGAAAGGTTTTGAGAGGTGAAAATTTTCGACTAACATTGTATGTATTTCTATGTTGCATTCTTGTTCAATTGAAGACTTTTTCGGTAAACAATTTTCACTTTATTTGAGATACAGGTATCTGAATTCTTAAAGTAATTAAATGCCTGGATGAAGATATTGGTGAAAGGGCAAAGTTTATTTGTATTATCCACAGTATAATGATAACTACAAGAAGATTGTACAATATTAGCAGTGTGCCTTGTTATCTCTCTAAATGTCTATATATAGAGAGAGGAATTATATTTGGTGTATTACCAAATTACACCCATACTATTACTAATTGACCAAATCAAGCCTTGAAATATCATTTTTATCAAATCACGTCCCAACTCTACTTTCATTTCAAGATTTCCCTTGGCTTTCTACATTTTCTCTATTTTATGATCCCACAACATTTGACTTGTAATTCATCTTGCAAGGTCAAAATCACAAAATTATGTACACTTAAAGTTTGAAATACAATAAATTAGATTAGAAGGCACCCTAAAAAAGTTTGTCTAAATTTTGTGCTGCAAATTGATTTGCAAATTTTTTTGTGGTACATCATGCATTTATTTTATCCTATAAGCTCTTGCATTGCAAAATATCAAATTGAGGTTCGAAATACACGACACAATCATATTAGTTTGTGTTAAAAAAACATTGTTGTAAATTAGCTTGTGGTATATTTGTGTATTTGTTTCCATCCCACAAATTAATTTACAAGGTCAAAATCATAAATTTATAAAAAAAGGGTGTGGCAGGCCTCAAATTGACCATATTAAGTTGAAAATTTCTGGAAAACACAATTTTGTCCTAGAAAACTTGCAAGCTAATTTCTAAATCAACTTATGTTACTTTCTTCATCCAACAAATTAGTTTGTAGAGTCGAAATCACAAATCTTCATACAATAAAGGTTTGAGAGACTCGAAATGGCTCATATTAGGTTGGAAGGTGCTCAAAAATATAGTTTTTGACCCAAAAAAAATTGTTGCAAGCAGATTTGGAAACCTACTTGTGGTACATTTTGTGCATTTTTCACCCCACAAGCTGATTTGCAAATAACTTGTGAGGTCAAATTCACAAATTATGTAAAATTAAGGTTTGATTATCGCAAACCAACTATATTAGATTGCAAGTTTCTCAAAAGTATAGTTCTTGATCAAAAAGTATTTTGGAATCAAAATAGAATTGGATGTGATCTAGCAATAGTTGGCTGAGCTAGTTACCCATTTTATACATTTACGATTTGCATATATTATATAAAATAATCTTCTTCTTATTATTAATTTGTTATTATTTTTGGATCAATTATCGGCCATTATGCATTGGCGGGAGCCTCTTACAATGTAGAGTAAGATTATATACGGACCCAGCATTGGCGGGAGTTTCGTACATTGGATTATCTTTTTTTTTTTAATTTGTCATCATGCATAGTTACGAAATATATAAAATTGGGATTTTTTTTATAGTGCCCTTAAAGTTCCCTTTTGTAGATTGCCTTTCGAATTTTCATTGTTTTCAAGTGCATCACTGATTTGAATGTTCTTTTGAGTTAATGGTGGCTTGCAAACTGTGCTCTTGCCGTCCAACTTTTGTTTATGAAATATGAGAGGCGTTTTATAAATAAGGTAAACTCTGGTTTGAACTTTGCAAAGAAAGAGTTTTTTTTTGGAAGCAATTTTCCAATAAAATGCAACTCTAAGGGTATTTCATAAACATAGGTAAAACATTAGGAAATTTAATCTAGATATTTGTTATCTCATTTATATTTCATGATTTTTTCTATTTTGTAAAAATAACTAAGAGCTAAAGTAGCTTACTTTGAACAACAACAAAAAAAAAATCCTGTACTGTTATTCTTTTTAGTTCTTTTATTTAAAAGCCAATTCCAAATATTCTTTAACTATAAATGTCACATGGTGGTTTGCATGTGTCTCATCAGCTATCTAAGGGATATTAAACTTATGGAGATTTTCATGACAAGTTTCATCGATCCACTAGAATGTGTATGCGTGTGTGCATATATATATCTATACACATGCTTCGATATGTAACTAAAAATTATTTGTTGGCTATGTTTTCTCATTTAGCAATTATTGGAATTGCTACAGGTTCAGGAGTTGTTGGATCTAGAAAGAGCCGATTTGTGCTTTTGAAAGGGAAAGGGAAACCTATGATGCAAGAAATTGACGGTGATGCAGTGCTTTTGTCTTTCTAATCTTCATTTGTTGTAGTAATTTCTGATTGTATTGTGCATTGGCCAGGCTTCTAGAGTAACATCTTCAGTCAACGGTTCGCCAATCACAACATGTAGAAAGAACCAGGCAAGCGGAAGGATCATCAAAAAGATACTCATGAAGGAAAGTCACATAGATCAGTCACATAAATGCCACCAATACTGAACAGCAAATGCAGGTGGAAAATGTGGAGGAGAAGCATCCACCTTGATCCCTGAGTGGAAGCATGAATTCCAAAGATAACAAACCACATAGCTCTTCAATTGCATCTGCTTATGATGGGGATGATAAAAAACATATAGATGATAAGGCTGCTGTAAACAGTAAACATGGTTCTATGTCAATTAGCGAAAAGCAAACTAGGAAGAAGGACAGAGCAGATGGTGGTGTTTGGGTTCCTCTTCATCGTCCTGGAAGATCTCAATCTAATGGAATTTCTTTCCCTTCTGAAGCTGATTAGCAGCGGGGAAGTTCTTTAGAAAGCTTTTCGCTTCAGCCACAGGCAGTTGGGAAGGTCCAAAAGGAGATAGTTTTCCAAACATTATTGGGTTATGGAGAAAGTAAATATGATCTGGCGTAGGCAAGTAGAAGTGAAGACACGAAGGTTCATGGAGGTGGCCGAGCTGATTATTCTTCAGTGGGAAATGGCAAGACCCTTGCTATACTTGTAGACTAATTTTGCCTAATAAATATTATCAGTATTACCGTTTATTGATAGCGTATATAGGTTCTCATAAGCATTTCGGCCGTTGTGGATCATTGCACATTCCAAAGGATGTGGATAGCTCTCTGAACCTTTCAGAAGGGAAGAATTCCAAGAGAGGTTCCACTGTCTTTGGATCACATGAGGTGAAATATACTGAAACAGTGATACTGGATTAGTGCATTTTCATATGCTTACTCTTCTCAAATAATGTGCAGAGACAAGTACGAGTTCAGAAGTCAGATTCAGCTTCATGAAATTTTTACTGATTGGTATGTTTTATCTCAAAGTTAATCTATATATGTTGTTTACATGGACTTTTTCTGACATTATTGAGTCTGCTAGTTATATTTTTTCAGTAAAAAGTTGACTATAATAGAGTAACTATCATCAATATCAACATAGATATCAGTCGTGAGTATTGTTTTTTATGTTTAAGATCTCTAGTATGGCAAATTCATTGGGTAGTTCAGTTTGATTGCACTATCCATCATATTTTTATTCTGCAACCTTTTGAGCTGTTAGGTAGTTAGTTGCAACTCCTCAAGCGTTATCAGGTCATGCATGCTTTCTTGTATTAACCATCTAGCAGGTGAAATAAGTTGGCTTACGGTCTACAAATTGCTGTGAAGAATGACTTGACTGGAATCTTTAGTATGTTGAAGGATGGTGATTGTTGTTGGCCTCCAAGTGTGCCATCGTTCTCTATACCCATCAAAGCATTTATGTTGGCTAAGATATTTTTGACAGAAACTCAGGCAATTGAACTCGAATGTTACATATTAGTCAATTGACTATGATTTTGATAAATATAAAAATTGGGTCCATGAGGTGGTAAATTCTGAAATTTACTTATACGGTTCAATAATTTACTGTAAATTTTAAATTTGATCTCTCTGATTTTCTCTCTCCTCAACTCAAAATATCTTTGTTATTATAATAGGAACGAGCATGACGACGATTTTCTTGAATTCTAATGTTTGACTTCTTGTATTTTTTTTTATTTTTTTGGGACATTTAAGTCATGTAAGATTGTTTGCAAATTTAACCAAAACTACTAAATAAACTTAAATTATTTAAAGCTTTTATTGATTGTGTTTGTTGTAGCCTTTGAAATTTTACTTAGTTCCTTTTTTAATACTTGAGCCTCCGAAGGTTATATAAAAGTTTTTAAATGATCTTCCTGGATTCATATTACAAGCAGAAGATCATAAGACTTTAGGGGCATCGAGGAACGCAACGCAACCCTTATTTTAACATTAGTGTCGTTTAGGAGTGTCTACTAGTTTTTACCAAAACTTCTAGATGACCTTCTCAGACTCAAATATTTTATAAAAAAGCACAATAGAACTGAACTCTAGAGAATCTATGGAATGCACAACACATACAAATTATATTAGGAATTTAACAAATTTACAAATTATATTAGGAATTTAACAAGTTTAGGGTTGTGTATATTTTAGCCAAAACTATTCAATACTTTTCATTAATCAAGTAGTAAGGACTCCACAATAGCCTCTGAAGTTACCATTAGGACTTTGGAATCTTTCAATGAACAAAATATTAGTTTCCATTATTGAAGCCTCATATGTGTTGGTAAACGATGCCTTAGCTAGTTGAGTTCAATTAGGAAGATTTGATATGGTATTTCGATGTGGCTGATAAAAGGCTTAAGCTAAATTTTTAATCTATGTGTCAAGTATGTAGGAACTTGGTATGTTACTCATAGAGCTTATATATAAAGCTCATCTAAATGGTTGATCAGTTTAACAGGTTGCATATGCGTCTAGTTGTAGTCATGATTACTTTACACGTGCTGGAGGTTTTTCATTTTATATAGGAAGAGCCGTTGAGTTATTTTTTTAAAGAGTTACTTGTTGAGCTGAACTATTTTTGTGCTGAACTGCTATGCAGAGTCAAATTGTTGAGCTGAGCTGTTGTCTGCAGAGTTAGTCTACCGAGCCGAGCTAGACTGCCGAACCAATTTGTAGAGTGTCGAGCTAAACTGCCGAGCCGAGCTGCAGAGTATCGAGTCAAACTGTCGACCTAAGCTGCATAGTGTCTAGCCAAACTGCCGACCCAAACTGTAGAGT
>JBAMHZ010000001.1:1231846-1243552 GCA_037177395.1 Alpinia galanga | reverse complement strand
GCGGCAATCACCGCCGCCATCAACGACGGCGCAGGCCCCAGCAACAGCAATCGGTAAGCTAGCTAATACTAGTTGTAGTGACGCCTACAGTAGCAATTCGACGAGCTCGGATTAACTTTTAGCAAATCTTGCACCTCGGAAAATTTTGATTCGTATCGATTGAAAACGGATTGTTCTTAAAAAAAAATTGTATGACTATATACACTGATTCCAGGTTTCGATGGGCTGAGATATTATAAGAAATATTAAAGCTAAAAAAGTTGAAACAAGAAAGGTAAAAGTGGCAAATAATACAAAGAGTCGCCTCAAAATTTTATAATCATCAAACGAGCTAGAGTTTCTTTTTGGCTTTTCCATCAAATTAATGATCTTTGCAGTGGCATGTACGCTAACATCTCCACCCCTCAAATTGTCCTCCGCCTCTTTATTAACTTCTCCTTGTTCCCTCCCTCATCGTCTGCTTCCTCGTTTGTTGTCCACCATGACCTCACGCCCTCTTTAATTAGCCTCACCCTTGCGCTTTGCACCTTCGCCGCCTCAAAGTAGAGCCTGAGTGATGTCCTCGATCATCAGCACTTATGACTTATGGCACCCTTGTCATCGCCAATGCCTACTTTGATGAGTAAGTCTTTGCCTCAAAGTAGAGCCTGAGTGTTCCTCTCATGAGTTGGGCTCGTAGGCGTTGAAGATTAAATGGTATGAAGGAGACCGAGGAGCCTTTAATTTTGCTGCGGCGGAATCAAGATTTATAATTTATCCAAGTTAAAATTTCAACTGAAAAAAAAAATCCAGTCTAATTATGAAATTTAGTTTAAAATTGTTGAATTGGTAGCAGATGATTACTTCAACATGTGTATCACAAAGCTGTCAACTCAGCCTTAACAAAGATTTTAGAACAGGTAATTTTAGCAGAGGATTACTTCAGCATGTGTATCACAAAGCTCCCGGTTCAGCTTTGACATCACAGATTTTGGAACAAGTAATACCACCAAATATCAAACAATAGTTGCAAGTTGCGATATCAAAATACTTCTTGCGAGAAACAAAATCCAGGCTTGTAGATTCCACCTTTGCCATCTCCTTAATAAAACTCCAGTAGGGAGCAAATTTTCTCAAAACAAGTACAAATGGCCATCCCATTAACTAGTCTAATCCAATCAGAGATTAACATAGGTTTCAAAATGCATGTTGCATTACTGTTGTCTAGGGTATGATTTTAAATCATCTGTTATCTGACTATGTTCGGAGCCAAGGACAATGTTTGCCCAATTTGATGATCTGTGAACGATTCTTGATGGAATCCGATCACTATCTTCACCTCCAGATGCTTCGTATCCATCACTGGTTGATCTTGACAGCTGAATACCCTTAGGAGCAGCATTGCCTAAAGCAGAAAAAGAATTCATGCCTTGTACTTCCTCAGTACCTGATGAGGATATCCTAAATGGATGTAGATCAGGGGAATCCAAACTGCTATCAGGGGAGGAGGAAACAGCTCTGGCTGACGACATTGGTATGTTCGGTCGAAAAGCATTCCTAGCTTCAAACTGCAGAGGTGCCAAACTGGTGGATGTCTCAGGAGCCAGGTCACTGGCATTGCTGTCAGTTGCACTAGCAGAAATTTTTGCTAGAGGCTCAAGAGGAAGATCCACAGGAGCCCTTCCCCTTTTGTTGGTTTGCCTCCAGTTATCAGACGTCAGGGTCATTCTGTCACTGGCACTACCAATACTACTCTCTGTGTCTTGTTCCTGAAAAGTTTCTCGTCTAACAACTGGCTGCAGTATCTTGGATCTCTTCTTTGCCTGGGCAGCAGCTTTTGAAACTTCTTCAGCATTTAGGCGTGCAAGTGTCCATGGATTAATTTTTACACTTCCGGGATTTCTCCTCTTGACTGGTTCCTCCACCATCACCTTCTTGTTTGTATGATTTGCAGATGAGCCAATTTCTGGGGGTACTACATGAAACTGGGAAAAGGAGGAAGCTTAGCATGAGTCTCGAAAGCAAAAGCTCAAAAAACATAAAGAGAATAATGTATTTTTGCCACTATGTTAGGATTTAGTTAGTTATAAAATGTCACTTTTCTGTTTAAATTGGGCCTAAATATAGATATCTGCCCTTCAATCATAGACTTGCATGGACAAACACAGTCTGGAAGTTTGGGGTGGTTCTGTACAAGTATGCAACAATAATCAAGGAATCTAAACCAATGTTAGTCAAATGTGCTGAGTCACTTCATGGCATTCTCCTCTGCCAAAATCTACTAATTTTGTTATTGCAGCTCATGGCTCACTGCCCAAGAGAGATTTCTATCCAAAACCAGTCTGACCCAAGCTCATACGTGACTAGAAAGTGCAATCTGATACCAGTTATCCCTGGACATGGTATCTTAACAATCTATAATGATTGTTCATTTTGTGTGTCCTTTATGATATCAACCAATATCACTCTCTCTACTTAATAAAGAACCAAAAGATGCATTCCACTTAGAACTTTGGGTGTTTGGAGTACTAGAACTCGTGAAACTTTTGGAAGATCTCAGGAATAGCTAAGTGGCCGTGATAGAATCAGGATTTAACAAGTTATAGCTCAAATGCAAGCCATAGAACAGCTAGCTTAAGCAGAACTAGAATTTCTGTAACAGAATCAAGCTAAAGCTCAACCATGGGATTGATAATTATTTACACGTTTGAGTTGAAGCAAGGTTCAACATGACTTTGAAGATGCATTCTATTTTCTTCCAACAATGCTATATCTACCTTGTCTAAATAAATAATAAAGAATAGCAGACATTATCTGATCATCAAATTTTTTAAAATGTAATGTCAAAGCAGTTCTACTTACAAAAAGGCTAATCATCAACTAAGCTGATTATTAGTTGCTCAAGAATTTTTTCCTCTGAGAGCTTGAATATGAAACCATGTGCACTTACAAATAGGATAAGAAAATACAAATAAAAGTAACAACATTAACTACCCTTATTAAAAGGTACATTGCGTCTTTCAAAATTGATTCGCAAAACACATCATCGAAAGAGCTCAATTTATGGTAAGATCATTCACATTGCCCATTGAGTGACATCTAGATGTCACACATCATTGAACCAAGTGAACAATATGTGAGTAGATTGCATTTTAATTTCAATTATTATTCAGAAGCACCAAAACCATGCTGAACAAGGAGAAATGAGGTAAATGCTAAACTAGCCACGCAGCTGTTTTTGTTTTTCCTCCTGACAAGAAGATCAAACTTTTGGATCAAATTGATTCGCCTCATGCAGTGAAAAAAATGCACTTCGCAGAAAGATTCTTCAAAAGCATCTTAATTTTGGTCAATTATGTGTGCACAAGACACTTCTACAGAATGAATCTAAGAAAACACACCTGATCGTCAAGGAATAATCTTGGTGGAGTACACCATGCACCCCTATGGAATGCATTGAACGAACTAGTGCTGCTAAGTCCAGTATAAGAGCTCACTTGGGACATTTGTGGACTTTGCTGGCCACCAACAGCATGTTGCTCCTGCTCTTGATCTTGCTCTCTCAAAGCAATAATATAATCATACGTGCTTATTCCCTGCAGCACATCCATGCAAAGCATTAGGAGATAGTTTAAAAGTGTTAACTTCCTCCAGGGTTGATGAATCAACAACTTTGCATGATTCAAAAACTGCTATTTATTTCCCACTCTATGGAAAATCTATTATATCCAAATTGCAACTTGTGAAAATTCAGTTGGCTCATAGATTTCAGCACAGCTCGGTGCATGTGGACCAATAGAAAGAATATGAAATCTTTTTGAAAATAGTCTATTTGCTATATCCTAAAATAATAAAGATATTTGAGCACTAGTGTTTTTGTTTTTTCATTTGAATATAAAAGTTGAAGGGAGCTTTGACACAACGGTAAAGTTGTTGTTATGTGACCTTGAAGTCACAGTTTGAGTCATGAAAATAACCTCTTGCAATACAAGATAAAATTATGCACAATAGACTCAATGTAGTCCGACCCTTCCCCAGGACTCCACAATGGTAGAAGCTTCGTTCACTAGACAACCCCTTCATTTGAATGTAGAAGTTGTGTAACTAGTGAAGTGTTTGCTACATCAGGGTAGAAAGAAGAAAGTATATACCTTTTTTATTAGAAGAACGTGGAAGAAGAAAAGTTGTGCAACTGGTAGAGTAGCAACCATGGCTAATAAAGTACACAGAGCCTACAAGTTTAGACACATCATTAAATTAGAAGCAGAACCTTGATAAACTTTTATTACAATATGTATGGTGTTCATTCAATTTCTCCTAAGTACTCACCACCACAATGACAAATGGTGCCAAAGAAAAGCTACTGCCCAACTTTGAAACAATTTCAGCAGAAAATCGCTTTCGCTCAAGGAAACACAATATCAACACAAGCATCCCAATTGCCCACTGCAGAATAAGCTGGCTCAAGGTGCACAAAGAATGGAGACCAATCAATAGTCAATCAGAATGAAAAGGACCTGACATAAAATGCATTCTATAATCAGGTTCTTCATGTACTAAGAAATCATCTAAAGTGATGCACACAGATGACACTATTTATGCTTAAGAAAATAGTAACAATCACTATGATGAATGCAACTATCTGAATACTATGAAGTATTTGTGCTTACCAAAAGAAGAGCAAACACCATAAGGATGAAGAACCATTTGTAGTTTTTTCTTCCTATACAGTTATTAATCCACTACAAGACAAACATGGGTATCATATATTATCACAAGAGAACAAAACATTTAAGGTTGTAAATGGAGAAATATCTGACCCTGCAATGATGATCAAATCCATCAACACACTTGTCGCATACTCTACAATGCTTACTATATTTTAAAACCTGCAGTATATACGGTTAGAAATTATTAGAAAAGAATCAAGGTAGTACAAAGAACATAATATTTTTATTTTCTTGAAAAGCATGTGTAACTTATCATGATCGAGACATCTCAATATTTCCTTTTCTTTAAGTAACCAAAAATCTGAATTATTAATCACTTTTTTTGGTTATGCATCCATCCAATGCCTATCTAATTTTGTTCATGCAATTGGAAATTGTAAAATACTTTCTTATTTGTCCTATTCTTTTTTTTTAAAAAAAATACCCTACTGTGCTACATGAGAAGCACCCTTGTTGCTTTTAGACTTCCCTTCTTAAATTGGCTAGCCTAGAAACTGCAACTTATCACCTCCAATCTGAAAGGTAGTTTTGTAATGAATTATTGCACAATTGCTCAATCCATACATGATACAAACACCTGAACGGGAAATGGTAAAGAAACATAACACTAGGCAATATGGAAAATAGAATTATTGATCAGGATGGGACAATGGCTTTTGATTCCTCAGGCATAAAGAAAGATAGTTTTCTTGTCAGTAAAGCCACCATTGTACCTTCTAAATCACTTTCAAGGAAGCAACTTACCATGCAATGGCAACAGAAGTGGAAGAGTGCTGGAACTAAAAAAGCATTAGTAGCAAACTGTACCTTTCATTTTCCAGAAAGCAAGAGGAAAAGTAGAGTGGATGTACAATTGCACAGTCCAACTCAGGGAACACCAGTTGTCAACCATCATCAAAAAGTAATTTTCATGACTCCCAACAAACAGCAATAACAAATATTCCAGTAGAATACAAATTTACAGATTCTTAAACTGATTTCATAATAAGAACTTGAGAAGAAAACTACATTAAGGATAAGAGAAAGGGCAGTGGACTTTCCCTAAAAATAGGTCTGTAGACTAGAGAAAAAACTTCATATAATCTTTAATGTCATACCTCAACTTCACACAGGCTGCAGTAAAACATGCCTTGCTCACTAAGTTGGTGTTCAGAAGACTGCTCTTGTGATTGGCACCAATTACACAGAAAAGACAAGCCACACCAGCTCAAAACCACTGCCAAAAATGTGGTAGTGCATCCAGGCAATCGTTCACTTTCAAATTCTGAATGCAATTCATTCCTAGCTGAATTGATACTCCCATCGAGTTGCTTTACAGTGGTTGTTTCAGCATTTAGTTCCTTGGTTGAATCTTCTGGCTTAGACTCTTTGGAAAATGTTTGTTCTCTGTAGTCCCCTACTTTAAGAGATTTCTTAGGTTTGAAAATGCCAGGATCAGCTGGATCTGTTGCTGCGCACCACATGTATAAAAAAAAGACAGTAATAACCTGAAAAAGAAACCACAGAAGGCATAAGAGTATACTCCTGTCTCTGTCTTCAAAATTGGATATACAGAACATCCAAGGCAGCTGCAAACTGTTTGAATTTTTTATGAAATTTTTCATTAAATTTAAAAAGTATGACCACCTGGAAGTTCAACAGATGAGGAATGAGTACCATCTAAAATTAATAATCACAAATATTTACAAAGATCATACACCATGACCTTTTCATGCAGACATATAAAACATGATAATGGTCAGGAACTTGCTTTTGAGGAAATATATTATCAGGGCCTTAATGTCCAATATAATCCAAATTGGTTTATCCATTTATGAACACCATCTTAAAATGGTCTGCCTGGTTGATGAAATATATCGAGGAACTGTTCTAGTAATTGCACTTATCCGAACCACAGATAGCCAGAGGTGCCAAGCTGAATTATTTTAGGAGCGATTCTCATATGCTCAAGGATCAATGAATTGTGGTTGTTCCAATTACATTGAGAAAGTAGCATGACTTGAACAAGGTTGCAGTTAAATGTTTGGAAGAGTCCAAGCAAAAACAGGTCAAACCTCAAATGGAGTTTAAACATTTGCTTTTCCAGACATAAAGGAAAAAAAAAAGCCCAAAAATAAATATACTATTCTCCCGAGACCCACCACAAACATTGCAGGAATTTAGAAAGGATAAACCCTTGAGCACCAGCAAGTCTCTAGTGGGTTTACAAACTATATGAAAATATCATAACATAAGAGGCATTTGCACTTACTGTTCTTCCTACTCCATATACAAAGAGGCTGTGTCACAATCCACCAAATTTCAAACCCAATAAATTTGATTCACTCTTTGGTCCATGTTCTTGGCTTATAGTCTTGACCCATTTCTTTTAGGATCTTCCTTGAGATCATCGCACACATTTCTCTAAAATCTTCTCATCGTGAAAATATATAAATATTTAGGAATTTCTAGGCACAAAATGTACACCATTGGATTAAATTGATCCTAACTGTCGTATTGAGGAGGACAATACCTATAAATACAATATTGGGGATCTAACTAAATGGGGTAGAGACGAATTGTGGTGAGTTTAAAATTATCACCAATAAGACCATCATAGATTGCAAGAATGCTTACCATGTAAATTTGCATGCCCGCTCAGGAGCTTGCTAGACTTAGGGCATTCATCGAGTGGTAGTTGTAGGAGTTAAGAGTAGAAGTGGAAGCATGTAAACATGAGGGTAACAGGCACACATGTGAGACTTGCTTGAGGGATTCAAGTGTAAGCAACCTCAAATCTATCACAATGCCGACAATAACCATCAACAAGGGTGACCACAATGCCAAGGAGTTTGCACAAGGCATGCAAGATGATGCTTCAAGGACTAATGATGCATTCATCGACTTGCAAGATGCTGTACACTATGGTGCTATTGCAAGTTTAGCGATAAAAGGGTCTTCACTCAATAGATACTTGGGAGGACTTCGAGAAGGAAGTCAAGAAAAAATTCAGCCCAACTAATATCAAGAAGAAGACACATGGTCACTAACAGCGACGGAGGAAAATGGGTAGCATTAGGGACTATGTCAAGGCAGCTATAAGAAATGGATGATTCTCTCTTCAAATGCATGGACTATTTAAAAGATTGGACTTGTGTAGAGGTGGAGAGATTAGGCATGCAGGATTTGGAAGCTGCTATCGCCGATGTTGAATCACTCATAAGATACCTCCACCAAGAGTGAATTATACACCTCAACCTCACAGTTTATAAGGATTATGTCTTTCAAATGCAAGCACCTACCTACAACAGTATCAACACTAAATTTTAAGTAGCTTGGAAAAGAAATGCAGCGGCAACATCATGCAAGTCACAAAATTTTATATTCATTGAAGATCCTTCTAGTGAGATCATTGAATTGTAGCTTGTAACTTGTTTAAACTTTACAATACAAATGAAAATCTGCATTGTACTTAACTATAATTTAATTGATGGAAACGACAGAACTCAGAAAAACAATGATCGAGAAATAAAATTGAGAGATCTATCAAGAGGTGAGAAAACAAAAGGAAGGAACAGTTCATGAAAAGTATGTCATACCAGAGGAGTGTAGAGCCCCATTACCATATACTGAAACAGCTTCTTCCCCACAAAAGGAACAAAGAATACATAGAAAGCAAATCCTAGAGCAAGAAAAACAGCTATCGCTACCACCTGCAGACAGCCAAGCGAAGAAAGAAGTTTAATCGCAACCAAACCGGAAAGAGAGAAAGGAAAACTTATGTAGACCTGGAGAGGATGATAAGGAAGCTGCCATCCGTGCTTCCTCATCTTTCACTCCTCGTTGAAGGGGCAACCCCAACCTAACACGTTGAAAGTTTCAGATTTTACGACACCAAATACAACTACAACGCATCCTACTGCAAACCACAAGCCTACAACGCCACAACCCCAGAAGACATTGACAATGAAAGTAGCCAGGATCACTCAGGATTTAGAATTGAAGAGCTCAAACCCAACAAAATCGGATAATCTGTGCACCCATTGTCTTTCAAATCCACCAAAAAAAAAAAAAAAAGAAACAAAACATGCCACAGCAGACGGAGGCAGCAAGCTACAAGCCTGAAACATTAGAACCTCAACCGCGATGGCAATGACAAAAAGGGTAGGGAAATGAACAGCATCTCCGGGAGGTGAGAGGCGAACGGGGATTCTTGCCTCAGGAGCTTAAATGCGGTGGGAGGTACAGAGACATGGGGGAAGCAATGAGCTGTTTGGTTGTCTGTTTCCTGTGAAGCTTTGCCCAAAGATCTCGTTGGTGCTCTGAAGGTAAACCTCATCAATGGGGAGATGTAGCAGAGGGCGTGCTGCTTTTACGCCCTCGGTTGTTCGCTTAACTATCAGCAGACCTCTTTTGCCCTTGGGTCTCGGGCACCCATGGTCGGGACCTAGCCTTCCTATCGCTCCAGGGTTCAGGGTTCAGGATTCAGACGTGTGGAGGCACATGGGGCGTGCACTGAGTGCCAACAAGCTGCTGCTGTGACCTCTCTCAGTCCCCCCACCCTCCTCTCTTTCTCTCTCTCTCCGATTCATGACTCGAACAAAGCTGGCCGTGATTTTTGCTTAAGCAAAGAAAAGAACTTTGGATAAAATTCCAAACAAAGCACCATTTCTGAAGTAAACAAAATTCAAGTTTTCTCCTCTTTAAACAAATTTAAATTTTGCTTTGTCCAATTTTTTAGGAGGAAGCTTTGGATTTTCAAGGAGAAGAAATGAAAAAGGAAAAGAAGAAAAAAATGTTAACATTGAAGTTGGACTTAGATTCAGTAGTGCCAAAGATCGAGCGCCACCGGCTGGTATTCGAGCAGGGACCACGGTTAAAAGCTTTAGCCATTCTAAAGTTTTGGTAGGATCTCAGTAGGTCCAAAAATAGTCCATTTAATTATTTTTTATATTATTATATTGCATTGGTGATTAATTTAAATGAGTTAAAACTTTTAGATATAATCTAGAAAATAATAAATAATATTTAAATTCATCTTAACACTTATTATAATTTACTATAGTACACCAAGATAAATATGACAAAACAGGACATTTATATTAATTGGTGTGGTAAGTTAATGTCACAAAGTGAAGTTAAGGTTAAAAGTCAATCGGACTATATAGTCAAAATAATATCATCGAGAGTCAACCCCACTAGGGTCTTGTCTTCTGTTCACCTTAGAAGGGTTTCAATTATACCTCGTCAACCTCAGACATTAGATGTACCTAGTCAATCTCAAACATCAGATGCATCTAGCCGACCTTAGTTTAGATATGATCTAAACTCCCGGGATCTACAAGTGGGAGTGATCTTCGAAATCCCTTCATAATACCATAAATACATGTTCCTTCACAACGAAGGCATCTTTCCCATGATGCCACGATCTCCATGAGGACTCACCTCCCTCACGATTTCATCTATAATCTCTTCCAAAAAGTTATGTCTTTTGGTTACATCAGATCTTTCTTATATAAGGTCAGAATAATAGGAAAAAAGGGAACTAAGTTTGTTCTAAACTCACTACTTATCTTTATACTCTTTTTTTTCATCCTCTTTTCTTGAATTTGATTTGAGTGTCGAAGGAATTTCGTCAGAATAACTCTTGGCTCCCTTCTAACTCATTTTACAGTCTTGATAGACTCCCCGACATCAGACGATTACCACGGAGCTACCTCATTTCATCCAAACATTAAATCAGTCTCTTCCTTCCCTTGATCTTGGACCAAATCACTAAACCATTCATGTTAATCAGTATTAAGGTTTCACAATTTAGTGGGACAATTTATACTTTCAAATGAATCTCCAAAATCATATCAAGTATTATGACTGAGCCTTGTGGAAATTAAATAGGTCCAAGAAATAGCTAAGTGAGAGAAAGGTTGAACATATATATTAAAAACAAGCAAAGTTGAGCTAACTATTAATACATAGTAATTTTGACTAAAATTATTAATTTTATATTTTTTAGGTCCGAGTGTTTAAAATTACAAAACATACTATTAAGCTCCATCAATGGTGTAATTAGAATCTCTAAAAAAATATATAAAAGAAAAAATCTCCGCTAATACTGAATTTTAGAGAAAGATTAAATTATATTAAATCTATTATAAAAAACTGAACAATCTTAATCTATAAATTCATCCTAACATCCTTCAAGTATTTTTATAGGCAGATTTGACCATATAGTTACTTTGAGGGTAAAGTACATTAATACATAAATCATGATTTTTTAATTTTTTACAATCTCTTTCCTAGATTTTTTTAATTATAGAACTAAATAGAATTAAAATAAACCTCTGCAAAAAAACAAAGAAGGAAAATTTACTATTTTAGATTTATAATTTTTTTAAAATACAACAAGTATTAAAAATTTAAAATATACAAAAAAATATTAATCATAACATTCATCACAAATAAATTCAAATGACTTAAAATCATACTGAATATTTCATTTATTTCTCAGAAATAGAACTAAAAATATTTTCAAACCGAATAAGAAAATTCCTCTCTCTATAAAGCTGCAAAAGCAAGTATAATTTACTCTAACTTGACCCCTTTTTTTGTTGAACAATTCCAAATTGTTAAAAGACGAGTGAGTGAAATTTTCCTGGCTATCGTCCCACGTTTAGGGAACCAAAATACACCGGTAATTGCGGAAATCTTTTGCCTCTATCTAAGGCCATCTTGCATTTGTCGTGTCCTCGCTTCCTCAATCATTTAAGCACAAATCCATAGCTGCCGCTGCTGCTGCCGCTGCAGTATCCCTTCCAGATGAGCTCATTGATAGACAAGATTCTTCCCTTTTAAAATAGCGAAAAATGCCAGAAAAAGAGCAACTCTTCCTCATGTCGTTCGTGTTGCATGCTGAATCATGGAATCTCTGTTTTTGTGTTTTGGGAGCAACAAAGATGAGACGCCGTTTTATGTTTGAGTACGCTCTTATCTCTGTCATCCCTTGCATTGTTTAAGAGAT
>JBAMHZ010000001.1:1198559-1208918 GCA_037177395.1 Alpinia galanga | reverse complement strand
ATTATTATGCAAATCTAAATAAAAAAATCTTGGGCTAACCGTCCACACTAGGCCCATATAACCTTCGCCCTGAATACAAAGATGGTCTTATGTTGTTATTTTGACTAGGACAAATAACAAACGCCTTGATATTTTGTTTAGACAAGAATATAATAGTAATGTCTTAGTAATCGACAAAATATTAATGTGAGATCATAATTGTGTTTATGACGTTGCTATAAATTCATAAATTTACTTTTTTGATTTAGCCGCGACAAAGTCATCAAAGTTATTTGGCCAAAATATTTTAATAGTCTTTAATTTTACTAGCCTATGATAATATGAGATATCATCATTAAGTTTATGATGATTAATTTTTAAAATTCATTCGTAAATTTACTTGTGATTTTGATCAATAAAAGAATATATTTTGGATAAAATACGTTTTTAATGATTGACATGAAAATATGAGACTATTATGGAGTCGATGGTATATATTCCAAAAGTCTTCATATTTTTATTTTTCTCACCATTATAACGCTATTAATTAAATAAATCATCTTAAAGTTTTTTATAACCTAAATTATCAAATAAGATCCATTAGATACACTTGTTAAATTTGACCATTAAACATATAAGAATATTTTCCATTTAACACATACAAACTTTTTAGAGGTATTTTAAAATAATTTAAAAAAATCACTAAAACACGTGACGGATAGAGCGGCTTCAAGAATGAGCTCACATGTCATATGCAGCATGTTGTTGGAGCTCCCAACGTAACAGATATAGCTCGTCCCCTTCTCACCAAATCATGGCAGCTGTGCAGCGCAGCCTGTGCTCGAACGCATGCGAAGAGCGAGTGATCTCTTCTATGCATTTCTCCCCCCTATAAATATCCTCGCGATCCGCCGGCCGCATCCTTCTTCACCAGTACCATTAATTAGTTGGGTATATATATAGTTAGTCGATACTAGTGATCGAAACGAAGTCATGGGTTCTTCTGCAGCATTGCTCGCCTGGGCCTTCGCCCTCCTTCTCCTGTACCTCTGCGGCAGCTCCCAGCGGAATAGTGTTAGCCAGCAGCAGGAGCAAGACCATCCGTACGGCCGACGCAGGTTCCAGCAGGTCCGAGACCGGCGTCGTCACTGAGTACTTCGACCAGTTGCACCAGCAGATGCAGTGCGCCGGCGTGTCCGCCCAACGCCGCACCATCCAGCCGCGCGGCCTCCTCCAGCCGATCTTCTCTAACGCCCCCAAACTCATCTACATCGTCCAAGGTCAATTCCATCTGATCGTCGATTGCATGCGTATCAATTAATCTGCTCGTTCGAGCATCGATCCTTTCAGTTGATTGACTAGCTTTGATTTCCAAAATAAATAAATAAATGCACGGGAAGGGCTGTCGGTGGAATGGTGATCCCTGGTTTCCCGGAGACGTTCCAGTACAGTGGGCGCAGCGAGTGGCGGGGCAGCAGTGGTGCGAGGAGGAGGAAGCAGGGCAGGAGCAGAGGTTCCGGGACGAGCACCAGCGCATCGAACAGTTCCGCGAGGGAGACATCATCGAGGTGCCGGCCGGAGTTACACACTGGTGTTACAACAACGGCGAGGTTCCCCTCGTCCATCACCATCTCCGACGTGAGCAGCGGTGTCAACCAATTGGATAACTTCACAGGGTGTGCGGCTATATTTGTTGGCGGGGAAGGAGAGACGAGCAGAGCGAGGTGCACAAATGGAGAGAGCAGAAGAACGAAAGGGACTCAATCTCTTCAGCGGCTTCGATGTTGACTTTCTTGCTGAGGCGTTGGGCGCGGACAGGGAGGTAGTGAAGAAGATTCAGAATCCGGACGACAAGAGAGGCGACATCGTCCGCGTCGAGAGCTAGAGGACTTCAGGTGTTGCATCCATCAATGTCGATCGAACAACAAGTGCAGCGACAAGAAGAGCAACGAAGGGGTCAATGCCCGAGGAATGAACTAGAGGAAGCCTGCTGCACCATGAAGAACAGAGAGAACATTGCTGATGCCATGCTCGCTGACCACTACAATCCGCGAGCTGTAAGGATCGCCACTCTCAATAGCCAGAAGCTTCGCATTCTCAGATTCATCCAAATGAGCGCCGCGAGGGAACAACAACGTAAGGCACCGAGGACGCAATGTCTTTGACGTTGAGCTCCGACAAGGTCAACAATTGGTCGTCCCTCAACATTAATTTCACTATGACTATACAAGCCCGGAGCGAGCGGTTCGAATGGATCTCGTTCATGACCAACGACAATGCCATGGTGAGCCAAGTGGTACGTAGTGAAGGCCTCAGTGCTTCGTGGCATGCCGATTGAGGTCCTCGTGAACTCGTATCGCATTTCTCGGGAGGAGGCGATCGAGGCGACTCAAGTTCAACAGAGAATTTGAGACGTCTATCTTCGCACCCAGCAGGTCGGAGAGAGAACAACAGTTCCAGTTGGGCAACTAACGAGTCCATAGCTACGGGCCAATAAAGCTTTGCCTTGGATTTCAGCTATGAAACCTGAGGAAAAAGCCATTCCTTTGACTCTATCAAATAATCAACTTTGTACTACTTTGATTATGCATAATTAAATAAAATCTTTTCTATATATAACTGGATCCGTTGTTCCTCGTTTGGCTTGTTCAACTTCCGGGTCTGTTTAGAAGCCATCATGCATAATTAAAGAGAACAGATAAAACTCACATCTAATTTCAGCAAAATGCATAATAATCTTATGGAATATTTCGACAACGTGAATGCCATGGAAAAGCTCCGTAGAATTTTTCCAGGGCACCTTTTATTGTATTTAAGTGTTGTTCCTTTAATTCCAGTGTTGTTCAAAAGTGAAAAGGAAGGGGGAAAGTAAAAAACTAAATAATATCGATATCTATTAGTAATTAAAAAATAAATGGTTGATCTTATTATTTTCCTCTCTTTTCAAATAAGATCCCTATTATATCCTTATCCTCCCCCTCATCTATTCACTGTTATTCCCTTTTCTGAAAGAAATATTCAATTCTAAAGATTGAAATCTGACCAAAACAATACGGACTTACTTATATTGATCAAAGAGCAACTTTCGGGTCCTTTCTAATCACCTGTGACAGGAAGCGGCAAATGCAATATTAGAAGTTGATTCCATGCACATCCAATGTATCTGAAAATCAGAAAGGTTGGTATAGTTCAGATAACCAGGAACTAAATAAATCATTGGTTAAAAAGATCAAGTCGTTGTGTATGTCAACAGCCAACAGAGATCAATGAAAATGCTAAAACTAACCATAGCAGCTATGTATTAGAACAACTTTGCCACACAGTTAACATCATTCGGTTTTTTTGCAGGCAATATCTAAAGCAGATAACGTAGCATTAAACAGGAAATACAGGCAAGAATACTCTTCACATTCTCATAGTTAAATCTTTCAGCATCTCCAGTAGCGTGCTTCCACATCAAATTCAAATAGAATGACATAATGGAAGGGCAACATCCCAAATCACAGCTTGTCAGCAAAGCAGATTTTAGTATCTCCTCCTCGGCGGACTCCTTGAACGATGAGCTCGTGGAGATCTGTAGTGTGAAACACAATTTTAAGATAAACAATAACAACAACAATCAAGTTTTACCCCACCAAATAGAATCGACTATATGAATCCTTCTACAACATTAGACTAATAAAATTTTAAGATAGAGTTGCAATTATTCAAGAAGGGCTTCTAAACACTTGGAAATGTTGGTAATTTGGAAATGTTGGTAATTTTGTGAAGGGCTCATTGAATTCTACAACTATGAAATACAAACTGTAACCTCAGCATTTACAATACATGATATTAGGATGGCCAAATTTTCCAAAACAAAGCACCATAAGATATTCAAAGAGACGGTTTAACAAATAAATAATAAAAGGACAATCCGGTGCACAAAGCTCCCATTATGCAGGGTCCCGAGGAAACATTCATTGTATGTAGTTTTACTCTACTTTGCAAAAGACAATTTCCAAGACTTAAACCCGTGACTTTTAGGTCACAAGACAACAACTTTACCGTTACACCAACACTCTCCTTCATTTAAATAAATAAATAATAGTAACAGAATTCAATTCTAATCTGGGTATGCACAAATTTGAACATATTAAACATATATGATCTACCATAATAAATTAACAGTAGATTGATAGTTTAGTATATAAAGTTAAAAAAAAAAACTCTAAAAATCAACAATAATCAGAAAATATATGAATCACAAGAAAGATAGAATATAATTGAATAAACATATTTGCTAATTCATACAATATAACTGAAAAGAAAACAAGTATAAAATTTTCTATTGATCACTACCATCTAGCTTGCTAAAGCAATTTACACGTTTAAAACTAATTCTTATTAAAAAAAATACAAAAAGAAAATAGATACAAGTACAGCTCATTTGAATTGATGAAAAAAACTAATTGCCAATTCATAAAAAATACAATTGAAAAGAAAACTTATGTAATTCTATTAATCACTTTCCAGTTTTGCAAACAGGTAAACACATTTGAAATTAATTCATATGCATTGGAAAATATAAAAAAATAAAAAACAGGTATAACATCTTATTTGAAATTGCCTCAAAGCGGAGGCCTTGTGTCCCCTCTCCTGGCAGTGAATGTGTAGCGACCAAGGCCAAGCGGCAGAACATGGGAAACTTGAGTGGCAACTTGGGGCTAAGGAGCGACACAATCTTATTATTGGTGAATGGGGGCAAAGAGTGAGCCACACATGAGGTTTGGAAAGATGATCCAATTACGAAAACATCCCACTGAGGGGGCTTGAGGAAACGGCATGCACATCAGAGTGAATAAAGAATGGCTGGCTGAACGGAGCAAGGAAGGAGGCATACCAATTGATGACTGGTTTAAGTTGTATGGATATGAGTATAGATCACACACTTTAAGCAATCGGTAGAGAAGATGAAACTAATATGGAGATGTGGTTGTGGTTAAGACAGAGACGCCAATTTATCCAGAAAGTGATTGAATCAATCCAGAAACAACTAGAAACCAATGCCTATGTGCCACGTCCTTAAATCCTCAATGGTTACAAAAGAAAACACAAAAATAAAGAAATAATGGTTTAATCAAATCCAGTAGTTTAGAGAGCAATTCTGAAGTTAGGTCAGAAATATACGTCACAATACTTTAAATAATATTGATATATCCTTAAAATTGTTTATTTTCTGTAGCTATAATAATTTATTGAAGTAATTATTAACCGGAATAATTTATTAAAATAAATTGATACTAAGAAAAATTGTGCAAGTTGGATTGCTATTAGCAAAGGCTGAATCAATGTTTCCCAATAAATCAGGCGTGTTTAAGATTAAAGAAAGTACATGATAATCCTTCTTGCTCTTCTGAATTCTAGCTTAAGGCCCTGTTTATTTATATGAATAATTGAAAGATGGATGGATCCATATATCCATCAGTTCTGTTGTTTCGTTCAAACTTAGACCCTGACTTTGGGGCAGGTGCACCACAAGCCAAGGCTTACAGAAGACAGTCATGGTCTTTAGCCCGCACATTACTAGCCCACACCTTACAATCAAGCTTCTCATGGTGAAGTTGGTTGTCAATGTGCTCAGGCACAGGGATATTGAAGCCAAGGTTAATCTTGAGGGCATTGCATAGAAGACAGATAGAGGTGGAAGAGGAAGAGGAATGGAAAGGAACTGTCAGGGCCAGAGGGAAGGTGTCAATGTAGAAGATGCTGATCTTGAGCCAAAAATGGGGAAGATGTAAAGCGAAACATCAGCAGCTTCATTATTGAGGAAACAGAGAAGGCAAGAAAGTAATGCCGTGTAGGGTAAACTTGCACTACACCACTGAGAACTCTGGCCTAGATAAAAATATTTTCAACTTCATTGACTTGCTCAGGGCATGCTTAGTCAAGCATGACATAGGTGATGTAGGATTTACATAGTAAGATCGAAGACAAAGTCAAATTGATCAAAGCAAGTATTCTTCATACTTTGAAGTAGACAAAGCAAATTGGAAAGTGAAAAGGATGCTGCATTTTTATAAAATATTTTATTAAAAAAATGAAAACTCAAGTAACGGAGAAGCATGGCATCTATTCAGTAGTATGTCAATAATAATATCGACGGGGCATGGCTCTAGTGATGTAGAAGACAAAATCAAGATAAAAAAAAAAAAGAGGCCAAAATATATTTAACATTGAAACATAGATGAAATCAATCTAAATTCATTCCAGGTTTCCTAAGAACAATTATTATGCTGTCCAAATAAGTAAAAAGAAATATTTTAATATGGCATTACCTTCTCCTTGTGTTTCTACGCTTCATAGGACCTTTGCTGAAGGCCCAATCAACAAAAATTGTTTGCGTAAGGAGCTCAGTCCCATTTAGTGTTGTAATTGCAGCTTGGGCTTCCTCAAAGTTCTCGTATTCAATCAGAGCATAACCCTAAAGAAGAAAAATGTGCACTTCAAAACTTTAATGCCAAAAAAAACAAAAAATGAAAATTACATGCATAATTCATTAATCTAATCATATTTGAAGTATCAAAGAACTTAAATTTGTCTACATCCTCCGGATGTTATTCTCAGAAAGTATTTAAAACAATTTCGCAAGATATAATTTTAACAGAAACAATTCTAGATAAAATCTATGAAATACCTAACAAGCCAACAAGAACCTAGCGTTAAACAATTCCTGTCCAACAAATCATTATGTAACAACCTATCGGTGCAAATAGCCATAACCACATGCATCTCATATTTAAGTTAATAAACTAGTATGCCTGATTCACATTCTATTATAGATTCAGTATGATGTCAAATCCATTATGATTTGAAAGATTTGAATTATGTTCATGTTTGCATTTAATATATACACAATATAAATGCATACATAGAGGTAAAAAACGGATACAAGAAGCAAGCAGCGTAAACGGTGTTATGTTACTGCATAGCTAGAAAAATAATTTATTAGTCAGTATTGGACTAATATGCATGAAGAGATACCAGGATAGTGTAATATTGCATTTGAAATAGGAACTAGTATAACATGAAGTTTACTCGACAGAAAAAAATGTTAGCGGACAAATAGATAGAAGAAAACATCAATCACGGAATAAGATGATAAATGCTATCGACTTCAGGATTGACAACAAACTCATCCATGGAGGTGTGATTGACAGTTGACACCAGAATCATTGCCAAAGAGATGACTGACAAACTCAAGTCAAATAACACCATCAGTTGATCTGAATGCCTTCTTCCATTAACCTTTCATATTTTTAAGAATTCTACTAGTAATCATCCTATTAAAAATACAAGGAAATTACTGCCTCCCCCTTCAATTCAAAAAATATTACTGATATAAATACTATCATATCCAAGGACAATCTCCAAATCAGTAAAATTCCAGGTCTACAGAAATACAATTGTCCATAATAATATGTATTGAGAATTGACAATGCTTAAAGTTTTTTCTACACTACTTTTGCATTCAAATATCACTCTAAAACAATCCATGATAATTTTAACAAGGATTAAAATGTTTGAAGATGATTGTTTTACTGAGTTTATAGAAATTATTATACCTACCTTAACAAAACCAGTGCGACGATCAAGATTTAAATGCAAATTTTTTACTTGGCCAAATTCACGAAAGGCATTGTGCAGATCATCTTCCTGTGCCTCTTCATGAACTCCAGTTACCAACACAATCCATCCCTCAATAGCTGTAATATGAAATTTGCACTTCGTCATATACAATCCCAGCAATGGCACCATTCAGCAAAAGTTAGACTTCATCACAAAAATGGAGCAAAATGCAACATTAAACAGTAACCTTCTAGAACAAGCAGCAAAATGTACAAGGAAAAAAATCACAAGTATACTATCACAGAGACAAATAACCTACACAATTAGTATTAGTTCATACTTCAAGTCATAAAATATTATTATAAATAACATCAAATATTCAACTTGGTTCAAAATTTACTACTCTAAGAAAGATGAATATCTTGTTTGGTATAAACATGACAAGCTCTTTGACAAAAAGAAATCAAGGTTGTCAAAAAGGAATACCATCACTTTTCACAAATTATAAGTTATGTACTACATTCGAGTTTGTCTTCAGTCCAAGTGTCCAGTCAGTGACTGAAATCCTGGATTGGCACAAAGAATTTTATACTATTTTTTTATGTTTTCCTCACTTATTTATAACACTCTTCTGGTTGTTTAAAAAATAACTAGACGAACATCTCTTCTGATACTTTTCTTGATTAACAACTCAAATATTGTGCCAGAATTAAGGAAACTGCATATAAATAAAAGTACAGAAGGCATGTAACTATCCAAAGTTACACAAAAATGCAATCGTGAAGGGTTGAATTCACATGTAGATATATGAAGGCTGTATTTGGGACATTCTCTGCACTAAATTCAGCCATCTTTCCTTTCAATTCATATCAAGCCTGATAATAACGTCAGTAATAAAACATCTTGCCCTTAGACGATCACAATGGACATTACTTATGCTCAGAGAACGACACATTTATGGGCTTGTACAAAGAATTCAAAATATTAAACCTTGAGCTAATAATGCAGCTAGCCAATTTGATTCAGAACATCAAAATCTAAACACGGTGTACAAAGGTTTCAAAGAATTGAGTGCCAAGCTAATGCAGCTAATCAATCAAATGCATAACACCGTACTCCAAACAGGAAGTGAAATTGCAATACTACTAACTGCCATTAGGCTTCAATATTTAGGAAGTAAGCGCATCAGCGACACCATCTAACATATCTTGGAGGAGTTTCCCTCAATCTTTCATTCTTGTTTCAATAGCATTTTTCCTTATAGAGAAAAAAATAACCCGCGACGTTTGGAAATGGAAAAAGAGTAAGATAAACATGCCAAATGGAGAGCTATTCTCAACCAGAAGCCCTAGAAATCCAAAAGACAATAAGAAGGAAGCGCAGCATTAGGGTTAGGGTTTCCCCTACTTACACCGCTGCGGCCCTGGGCCGCCATCGGAGTCAAGGGAATCAAAATCCCTGGCGGACAGATGGATGCCATGATTGGGACCTGCCTCCTCGCGGAAACCGCGACCTTTGGTCTTCCTGGGTCCTAATCCAGTGGAGCCGCTGCCGGCGACCGTGGATCGGAGCTTGGGGGCAGGGGAGGGGTCGGCCTCAGCAGCGCCAACGTCCTCGTCCATGAGGTCATCTTCGTCAGGCTCGAAATCCACCACATCCACGTCCCCCACAACAGCCGCCATCGCCTTCGCACCTCTGCCTTTCTCACTATCTCTCTCTCCTCCTCCACCTCTACGCGATGGATAAAACTCTTTTATTTTCATTAAAAAAGCCCCAAAGTTGAAAATATTTTTATCTATTCTATTTTTTAAATTTATTTATTTATTTTACTTAAATGGCTAAATATTAGCTAAAAATTTCTTTGATAAAAATTATTACGACATGAAGTTTTATGGTAAAAAAAAATTGTTTGTATAAAAAATTTTAAAAAAAATTCAAAAGTATTACATCCATTTTTATTATATCACTAAACATTATTTCCCTAATTAGTTAGTAACAAATTTATCCTTTATAAACATTTTTGACTCCTAATTTAGAAAGGAGGTTCAAGTTTTGTAGTGGAATCTAAATCTTTAAATGCATGTTTTGATAGTTTCTCCATTACTTTTAAGGTGTATTTGGTTCAAAATTTTAGTCATAATCTTGATTATATGTAAGTGATTATATTATTTCATTCTATTTTGTTCAAGTTAATTATTGACTATTCACAAGTGACAAAAGGGGATATATAAGCTTAAAATTTTTATTGGTTCCAAATTACATTAAAGAATAATACAATAATATAAATTATATTTTATCCTTTAATTATATGATTATTTAAGATCAACCCCACGCCGCACCTCCAATTAAACCGAACAAAAAAAACTCCATTGCTTCGCCGCATAAAACTGTTCTCAAGGTCTGGTTCTAGATTTAGCTAGATTTCCATTAAACATTACTCGATCGACCATGTCCTATTAGTTCCTTATAAGATCCACATATATCTCCATTTATGGTATGATATTATCCACTATAGGCCTAAGCCCTCATAGTTTTGTTTTTGGACTCTACCCAAAAGGCCTCATACCAATAGAAATATTTTTATCTTATAAGCACATGATCTTTTTCATGTCTTATCAATGTGGAACTTTGATTGTATTCTCAATACTCCCAACAATTTCCCCCTCAAACGAAGGACCACATTGGGCTCTCCCTAAAGCATATCCTTCCTCGAAGGACTTCCTCTGCTTGATGTCTGATCCTTAACCCACCAGGTCTTCCTGCCAACTGTCT
>JBAMHZ010000001.1:1168980-1185303 GCA_037177395.1 Alpinia galanga | reverse complement strand
AAAGACTCACAAGTATAAGACCACCTTCAGAATTTTGTTTGATATAAAGTGTATGCTCAAAAGGACATCTTTGAAAACCATATTTAATAAAATAATCATTAATTCTGTCATACCATGCACGAGGTGATTGCTTCAACCCATAGAGAGCCTTTTTGAGCTTATATACTTTGTCCTTATCGCTTATTTTCACAAAACCAGGTGGTTGTTCGATATAAATCTCTTCTTGAAGAAAACCATTTAAAAAAGCTGATTTGACGTCCATTTGAAATAGTTTCCAACCATTTTGAGCAGCAAGAGAAATAATTAATCGAACTGTATCAAGTCTAGAAACAGGAGCAAATACCTCATTAAAATCTTCACCTTCTTTCTGCTTGTATCCCTTTGCGACCAATCTTGCTTTGTATTTATTGATGGAACCATCTAGATTGGTTTTGGTCTTAAAGATCCACTTTACTCCAATTGGAGTTTTGTGTGATGGTAAAGTAGTAAGCTCCCATGTACCATTCTTTTCGATAGAGTTTATTTCTTCATTCATGGCATAGACCCATTTTTGTTCTTTTGATGCTTCTTCATATGTGATTGGATCTTCTCCTGCAAAGAATGCAAAATAAACTTGATCTGTCATATTTACCTCTTCAGTCTCATCATAAATGTCTCTTAGACTCCTTGTTTTTCTTTGCGACGAAGATGGTGAATTTTGTGAAGATGTATTACTTTCAGGATTATCAGGTTGCACAATAGGAGAGTCCTCATCAAAGTCAAGAAATTGCCAATTTGATAAATCTGTCAATTCTGAAAAAATATAAGCAACCTTTTCATCAAAAATGACGTCCCTGCTAATCACAATCCTTTTTGTTTTTGGATTATAAAGTTTGTAAGCTTTGCTCCTTTCACTATAACCAATGAAGATGCACTTTTCTGACTTGTCATCAAGTTTAGTTCTTAAAGGATCAGGAATATGAGCATATGCTAGGCAACCAAAAGTTTTTAAATGATGAACATTTGGTTTCTTTCCATACCAGGCCTCATTTGGAGTGGAATTCGGCAGCCTTTTCGTAGGTGATCTGTTGATTAGATAAACAGCACATGAAGCTGCTTCAGCCCAGAACTCGACTGGCACATTATTCTTCTTTAACATACATCTGACCATATCCATGATTGTCCTATTTTTCCGCTCTGCTACACCATTTTGTTGTGGCGAATAACGAGTTGACAATTCATGTCTAATGCCATGGTTTTGACAAAAAACTTCAAATAGAGAAGATAAAAATTCACCTCCGCGATCACTTCTTAAATTTTTTATTTGACAACCAGAAAATTTTTCTACTTGAGTTTTGAAGACTTTAAAGCAAGAGAGAGCTTCTGATTTTTCTTTAACAAAATATATCCAAGTTTTTCTGGTGTAATCATCAATAAATAATAAGAAGTATAAGTTACCTCCAAGAGATGGTACTCTCATAGGTCCACACAGATCAGTGTGGACAAGTTCCAATGGTGAATGTGATTCCCATTTAGATTTAGATGGGAATGGCTCTCGGTGTTGTTTTCCAAGCTGACATTCTTCACATGCTTCACTTATACTATCAATTTTAGGCAATCCTTGAACAATATTTTTGCTTGATAATTCTTTCAAGCTCTGAAAATTTAGGTGCCCAAATCTGTTATGCCACAACTTATAAATTTCTTCATTAGCTGTAAGATAGCATGTAGCATTTATAACATCAAGTTTAAGCGGAAATAAATTATTTGAACCCAAACTAATCTTTGCAACATGCTGATTTTTCTTCTTCATGGTGCAAAATTTATCAGCAAAGTGAATATCAAAACCCTTTTTTAAAAGATGTCCAACACTAAGGAGATTACTTCGTAAACCAGGAACATAGAATACCTCAGACATCTTTTCAAGTTTTCCAGACTTTGTCTTGAAAGTGATTTCTCCTATTCCTTCAATTTTGTAGGATTTAGCATCTCCAATAGTTACCTGCCCATAGTTAGCTTCGACAAGAGTTGAAAATAAGTTTTTATTTCCAGTCATATGTCGACTTGCACCGCTATCCAGATACCAAGTATTTTCAACATTTCCATCAGAAGCAATTAATAAAGTTTCAGAATTTTGAACTTCATTTTCATGTACTAAGCCAGCTTCACGTTTCTTCTCCGGATATTTTTCCCAACAATCATTTATTTTATGTCCTGGCTTATGGCAATATTGACATTCAATATAAGGTTTCGTACCTTTGTAATTTCCACGGCCTCTTCCTCTTTGGGAATTGTAAAATTGTTTCTCCTCCTTTTGCGACTCTTCGTTCCATTTTTCGTGTGATTGTTGGTAAAAATGTCTTCCACCTCTTTTTTGATTCCGGCCTCTTCCACGTCCACGATAAGAGCCACGGCCTCCCGTGGATGTGAATTGGGATTTCAAAGCTTGATTTTGAGAAGAAATAAGAGGACTTCGTTGAAGAATTCTAACCTCATGAGCCTCCAATCTTCCCTGCAAGTTTTCTATGGACATTAATGAAAGATCTTGTGATTCTTCAATAGTAACTACCACATGATCAAATTTGCTTGGTAGGCTTCGCAAAATTTTCTCCACCACCCTTTGGGTCTCCATAATTTCTCCATTTGATGCCATTTGATTTACAATAGAACAGGTTCGTGTGAAGTACTCGGAGATTTTCTCATTATCTTTCATTTCTAGCTTCTCAAATTCTGCTCGTAGAGATTGTAAGCGAACCTTTTTTACTTGATCTTTGCCGGAATAAGTTGTTTGTAGAATCTCCCATGCTCTTTGAGCATTTGTTGCTTTTGAGATTCTTTCATAAACAGGAACTTCAAGTGCTTGATAAATTTGAAAAAGAGCCTTTCTATCTTTTTGCTTCCTGCTCTTTAGAAGATTTCTTTGTGCTTCAGTCATTTGCTCTTCATTCTCTTGTAGGTTTATTCCTTCTTCAACAACACTCCATAAGTCTTGTGACTCAAGACATAGTTTCATAAGAGTACTCCAATAATCAAATTTTTCACCATTAAACCGAGGTACAAAGGAAATAAGGTTGTTGGCCATTTTGTTGGCTTCAATAATTAAAATAGAAGCAACCAAATGAAGGAGTTAGCACCTTGTGAAGAAAATTCTGCACAACTTATTGGGATGCTTCGTTCAGCCGATCAAAGAGCAACTATGTCACAGCTTATCACCTCTCAAGAACAAAGCTCTGATACCAGATTGAAAGAAGAAATAGGAGTGCAAGAAACCAAAAAAAAGGAAGGTAATATTAGGAAGCAAATTGGATTTCTTTGTATTGGATTTTTTTCTAAACTTCGTACATGAAAAACTTAACACTTCATCCCTATTTATACATTTTTTGATGACATGAGAATTAAATTCATTAATTAATGAGATTCATGAATCCAATGAAAAAACACTTGAAATGAAATTAAACTTTACTTTGAAGAGAAATCTATTTGAACTTTTAATTCTTAAATTTGATTTAATCCAACAGCCTTTTCACTTCCCTCTAGATATCAAGTTCTCCTCCATGCCATTAGGATCTGTGAAGACACGTCCACGTATATTTCTCTATGCTCTTTCGTACATCCAAATAAAAAAAGGTATCCTCCTCTACGTCGTTGTCAGGATCGATACAGACACATCTACATGTGTTTTTCTCCATGTTTCATCATGCTCCTCTATATAGCAAAGACAATCTTCTCCTCGGAGTGTCCCACTCACGGTAACTCAGGTGGCAAAGCTCGGTGGAGGTCATTGAGGGACCGCTTCAGCCTCGCTGGCGCAGCCTCGTTGACGGCGTCCTCTCTGTCTCCCCCGGCCGTCGCAATAACCCCGTCACAGCCTCGTTGACGGCGTCCTCTCTGTCTCCTCCGGCCGTCGTAATAACCCCGGCACAGCCTCGTTAACGGCGTCCTCTCTGTCTCCCCCGGACGTCGCAATAACCCCGTCACAGCCCATTACTCCGTCTCTCGTTCGGTCTCCATCCGCAACCCGTGGCCCATCTCCGACCCTGAGCTCGTCTCCAACCGCTCCAACTCCGTCTGCCGCCTCTTCTCCCTGTCGCTTTCCGTCTCCGTGTGCAACTCTGATCTTCAGCCCCGAAATCCTCCGCCACACCAGCGCCGGAGAAAGCGGCCATCGATAAGAACCTGAAGACGACCGACGACAACGGAGAGGAAGAGGAGCGCAGTTGGTTTTCGGAGGAGGCGCCAACAATGTCGCTGATGGCGTTGCTAGAGCAAACGGACGAGTGGGAAGGAAGAGGAAGGAGGACGACGCTATATGAAGAAGAGGAGGAGGTGGCGACGGACGACGAGGCAACCATTTCTAAAAAATATATATTTTTATACCTAATTAAGTTTTGATTAAAATTTATTTGAGTGCGAAAAAGAAAAAAAATGTAAAAAACAATGTATTTCATGGCAGTTTACGACCTTATTTGATTTTTAAAAAGTATATACCATGTTGCTGCTTAATTAAACTTCGTTCAAAACTTGATATTTGCATTTAGGCGATAGTTATAATTATTTAATCGTATGTTAATATTAAATATTGATTTTTATATTTGACATTAAATTTTGATTAAAACTTATTCGAGGGCACAAATATAGTATATAATCTGTAATTTTTTAATTTTAAATAATTTTAAGATGTTATATTTTGTTAGTTGTATTTCGACTTGATAAATTAAGTTTTTTTTTTTAAATAAAATTGTAGTAAAATTCAAGTGCCTACAAACTTGGAGAAAGCACAAAGTATGCAGCGAGAACTGATAAGACTTCTGGTGCTGAGCCTTGACAGAGAGTTAAGGCATTATCCATAGAGCTGAGCCTTCTCAATTCTAATTGGCCGGTGAGAGAACGGGAACGATACAACTATCATGGTTATCGAAATTACAGTTGAAACCTTTGTCTTCTGGTTGGTAATAGGGTCTGTTTTGGTAAGTTCACAATTAATCTTTATTTCATGGTTTTAAGATCATTTATCCTCAGGGCTCGACGGCTACTGAAAAAATGAGCTGGAGGTGGGAGGATCGCCAAGGATTTTGGGGGAGAGTTTGATTTCGTGCATCGTGGTCGCCTCCCTCGTCGGGTAATTGGAAGATGTCGTGTATTGGCTACCCGATTTCGCTATCTTCGACTTCCACTGTCGTTCGGAATTCGGTGTTTGGTTATCAGTCGAAGTTTCTCCCTGTCCGATGCGCTGTTGGAGGTACCAAACCTTTTACATTTTCAATTCCTTCTGCTGTTTTTGTTTTTGGTTTTGGTTTTCATTCTCGGTCATCGCCTAGCTTTTCAAATAGGGTTTTAGTCCTTTTGTGGAAATGGGACTAATACGTATTTCCTTATTTAAAAACAACAATCTTTTTTTTTTGTATTACGTCTCCGTGGTAAATTTATTGTATTCACAGACCAATAGTTGTGGTTCTTTCTGATTGTGCAGATAAAAAAGTTTAGATGCCATTAAACATATGCTTCTCTACCTTCCCATTGTTATGTGTATATTACAAATTGACAAGTTTTTTTTTTTCGGTTTAAAAGAACTAAACAGTAAAAAGTAGGTGATGAGGTATAATTTTTCTTGTCGGTTATCCAGTTCTTGATGTATGCTATGATTCTCTGCAACATTTCAGAGTATGTAGAAACACCAAAAGTTGAAAGCATTGCGGAGCCCCTCTTACTGAATGCTGTTCGTGGTGAGAAAGTTGAGAGGCCTCCAGTTTGGCTAATGCGGCAAGCTGGGAGGTACATGAAGGCAGGTTTATTAACCTTGATCCATTAAACTTATACTATTTTATCTTATTTCTACTGGCATTATTTCATTTACCCCTGTATATTTGTTTTTGGACCAATTAATTCATTCAAAAAGTAAAGTATAAATTCAACTATTTCTGAATTGGATACCTATGCTCCATCTAACCAGAGTATATCAGTTCCACTAAGATGACCGAACGTAGGTCAATATTGCATGTTACTTCCATCACCTTTTATAGATTGGGTGGAAATCAATAAGGCAGTTATTTGGGAAATGATGACACAGAATAACTACTTAGCTTGCGGAATCTGTAGCTAAATTCACGATCTGAACTTTTAGAACTGATTTTTTTGCAAGGACCTAAAACTGCAACTTGGTAATTTTTGTGGCGATTATCATAGATAATATTATATGTTGCTGAAAAGCAAGCTATGTGCATAAAATTATATTTATTCAGACTAATGTATGATTATCTGCCAAAAGAATATTATTTATGCATTGTTTTCTGAATATGTGGCTAAATTAAACTTGTTTTAGACTTCTTATTCTAATTGGTATTTTGTTAATGAATGTGGAAATCATTCATCAACTAAGCTATCAATTAAACAACAATTTCTTGCATGTCTATGTGTTTTAGATTCTTGTACAAACTGATTTCATTTCAAATTTCCTTTTTGCACACAGAGTTATCAGCAGATATGTGAAAAATATCCTTCGTTTCGTGAAAGATCAGAAAATGTTGATCTCGTGGTTGAAATATCTTTGCAGCCATGGAAGGTTTTTAAACCTGATGGAGTAAGAGATTCTTAGTTTGTACTATTTGTTTTTCCTTGCCTCTTTCTTATTTTGAAGGTGATGATAGCAAAGGTTTAAAATTTCATACCATACCGAGCAATATGAACGAAATTTGTGATTCCACTTGCTGCTTAACACTAGTACTAGCATTGGCACCGTGGGCCACCACGATCCCGTGGCAAGTCCACAAGGTCACAGGGGCACTGAGAACCCACGATGACCTCTGTGAGGTCATGGAGATAGCCTTGATCTTGCAACAATCTCCATGGGATTGCAGGGTGCTTGATCCTGCAGCGACTGCCTGTGGTCGCCGCGATGGTGGCAGTTTTTTTTTCTTTTTATAATTTTTTAATATTTAGGTTAAATTTTTTATTTTTAATTAATATATTTTAAAATACTGAAATCATATCAGCACGGCACAATACAGTACCTAAATTGTATCGTTCCAATTATAAACCAAAACTCCAATACGTTCGAAATTTTAAATCATGGACGATGATTTTACTTGATGATTCCTAGACAAACAGGTTGTCATGTTATCAATGTTTTATTGGAAACCATGAATATCATGCTATTGTTTTTAATATTTCTGAAGACATTGCCATCAACATGACTGTATAGGGAGAGGCCGATATAGATGGCTGCAAATATATGAAACATCTTGTTCAACATGTGTTGTTCTCACTGATATGGAATCACTTAATAAAGAGAGGAATTCTAAATCTTTCAGCTGAATTTTCATTCCTTGATGATCACATCTTTGCATCTTGAGTTTCTCATCAAGCTTATTTATGATTGTCATTCTTGTAGGTTATCTTGTTCTCTGACATCCTTACCCCTCTTCCCGGGATGAGTATACCATTTGACATTGTGAAAGGAAAAGGACCACTTATATATAGTCCTATTAGAACTGCTGAAGATGTAGATCAAGTAACAGAGTTTGATCCTGATGAGTTTGTTCCATATGTAGGGGAGGCACTGACCATATTGCGTGAAGAGGTTGCTTCATTTGTTTCTTTCCTTTTTCAAAATTTGAATGGAAACTGCATAAGTTGAATGGTTCTGGGATGCATATTTCAGTTAGTTGTCAATCTATAAGCTCTTGATTTTAAATGCACTGTATGCATGTGCATGCTGTGGGGCTGCATTTATCCTCTGATCCTTAATTCCTGGAGTCTTTTTTTTTATCCTTTTTTCTATATGCATTTGAATATCCTTGGCTATGAGATTTGGGTGAAAGATAAAAGCATACCTTCCTCGATAGAACCATTTGCTTAACATTAATATAATGTATAGATCTTGTGAACTTTCATGAATATATTCAAAACATATTGAAGTCTAGATGTGATAATATTTGATAAAACAATATATTCGTGATGGAGATTGGGAATAATGTTTGAATATGTGTTGTTTGGTAATTAGTTTAGTTACTTGGTAATTCTTTTGTTTTGGTAGCCAATGGTGGTTATCCTATCTCATGAATTATTTAGTTGTTTCTTAGTTTTCTTGGGATCAATTCTATATAACTTTCCTAGTTTCTAATGTAAAATTCAATTTTTGATTAATAAGAATTTTATTTTCCTAGCTTCAACACCTTACACTTGAGCTACTCAATGAAATGGATCTACAAAAATCCTATCCATACACAAATCTTGATCACCCCACTTTCTCAAGATGATCTACTTGAGAACTAAGCCAAAAGTTGATTAGTTGAGGCCAAAGACAGACTAACTAGTTAGCCTACCAACTATAGTATTGGATTGGTAAAGTCACTAGATGGATTGATAGGATCACAAGCCATGTCTGTTCAGCAAAGCATGCCAAGGTCATGTCAGATTAAGTCAAGGTTGGATCGGGAATGTAGATAGGTACAATGTGAAATTCATGGCTAGATCATGTTACAGTTCAATCAAGATGAAGTCAACATTTCACAAGTGTGCTAGGGCTTCATGTTATGCGCTTGTGGACCATTGGGATGAAAGGTAAGAACTTACATTTTTATGGAAAATATTATGTGGTTTGAAGCAGGCGCCAATGCAGCAACACAAAATATTTAAACTATGCATGGAACTACATGGTTACAAGAAGACCTCTCAGGTCCTTTTGATTTTGTATCAATGGATCAAATGATGGTTCTCATTTTGTTGCTAGATGTTAATGATTTCCTAATAGCTGACTAATATGGGACCAAGATTAATAGATTGCCAAGGCGACTCAATCAGTCATTTTCTATGAAGGGTATAGGATCAACTGTGATGATTCTTGGAATGTCAATAAGTTTATCAAAAGATTATCCATCACCAGATATATATATTGAAGATGTTTGATAGATTCCATATGAAGAAGTCAAAATTGTTGGCGCTTCTCTTCCTGGTCATACTTACATATAGATTAAAAGTGCTTGATAGATTTCATATGGAGAAGGCTCAAAATTATTGCCATTCCTCTTTCTGGTCATTTAAACTTAAGTTTCATATAAAATCTTAGGGAATTGATGTGCTTGCTTCATGTTGTAGCAAGAAAATTGTCTCAACGAACACATTTGTTTGTGTTTGGTTGTCTCCTTAATCATCCTTGTCTTTGGGAACAATTAAATCCGAAAATATTGAGATGGAGAGAAGAATAATTACAATCCCCACATCACATTCACTTACCTGGAAAAGAATGAAGAATGCCTTTCAGTAAGTGTCAGAGGGAAAAACTTGTAATTTTTCAAGTAAAGACTTTTCACAGGGATTTCAACTGAGAAGTTCACGGGAATTTCAAATGAGAGTTATAACATGGTTAAGGCAATATTTCACGCATTAGCCAAAATTTTTAGATGAAAGGCTTAAAAATTTAAAGGGAAAAGTAATAAGATCAACCTTGTTCATATTGACTTTGGTGGGGTGTTAATATTTAATGTTTGAAGTGGTCAGTTTAAAATTTTCCAGATTTACTATGTTTCATGATTGTATTTTGGATTACTGAACTTGCTATTTTAACAGGTTAAAGGTGATGCAGCTGTTCTGGGTTTTGTTGGGGCTCCATTCACCCTAGCATCATATGTAGTCGAAGGTGGATCTTCTAAGCACTTTTCGAAAATAAAGAGGCTGGCTTTCTCTCAGCCAAAGGTAATTACAAAAAAAACAATGTTATTGACAAATAAACTATAAAATGCAGAAATATCTTTTGTTAGTAGGAAAATATTTTCCAATGTTTTGGTCTTTGACAGCAAATTTAACAAAAAGAAATCCTTCAGGTTTTTTTTTTTTTTCATCTAGTGCTCGATTGAAGGGGAGCCTTAGCGTAATAGTAAAATTGTTACTTTGTGATCTAGAGGTTACGGGTTTAAATCTTGAAAAGAGCCTCTTACAAAAAAAAAAAAAAAACACAAGGTAAGACTGCATACAATGGATCCTTCTCTGGGACTCCGCATGGCAAGAGGTTCGTGCATCAGGCTGCCCGTTTTTTTTTAGTGCTCGATTGGCAATTTATCTTTAGCTTGTAAAACAAGCGTGAAACATTTACCAAGTTTAGTCCCTTTGCTCATCTCCCTGTTATGCAACTCTGATACACAATGATTCTTCTGTAGGTTTTACATTCGCTCTTACAGAAATTTACAAACTCTATGGCCAACTATATCAGATATCAAGCTGACCATGGGGCACAAGCTGTACAAATATTTGATTCCTGGGCAACCGAGCTTAGTCCTGTGGACTTTGAAGAATTTAGCTTGCCTTACTTAAAACAAATTGTAGATTCAGTCAAGAAGACTCATCCGTATCTACCTCTGATCCTCTATGCGAGTGGGTCAGGAGGCTTGCTTGAGAGACTACCATTGACTGGCGTTGATGTTGTGAGTTTGGACTGGACAGTTGATATGGCAGAAGGTAGGATAAGGTTGGGATCAGACATTGCAGTTCAGGGAAATGTCGACCCTGGTGTTCTTTTTGGATCAAAGGAATTCATTACTCAGCGGATTATGGACACGGTAAGAAAGGCAGGTACCAGTAGACATATACTGAACCTTGGACATGGTATCGTAGTAGGAACCCCAGAGGAAAATGTTGCCCATTTCTTTGAAGTTGCCAAGGGGATTAGATACTGAACATTGTTATATTCTATTTTCAATTGTCAGCTGAGCTTTATTATTATTCTTTACGTCGATCATTGATATGTAATCATATTTAACATGAAAAAATTGATATGTAATCATATTTAACATGAACAATTTTTCGGGTTGTGCTGTGAGTTTTCTTGAGACGCAAATTTTGCATATGCTGACACTTGTCCCGGTGCCTGTTGAGATTAGCAAAGTCTACTAAAAACAATTCCAAGTGTATATATAATGATATCGTTTGTGCTCATTCTAAATATCATGACTCAGTCATTCCACTTCAACTTTGAAACTATGAACTAAAAGAGAACATTAAAAATGTGAGGTGGTTTTCTTGAGATTAGAGAACATTCATGGTGGAGCAATGGTTATGTGCGATTAAAGAATGTAATAGTTGCTATAATACCACCTACATAGAAGTTTTAATGTACCTTTGGGTTGATGTATTTGCAGGTACCAACTTTTGCTATACGCATTAAAATTTCTATCAACGTTCCGGTATGATTTTGAATAATAAAATTGTGCTCTTGTTTCGGCTTCAAAAGCAACATGATGATCCCATAAATACCTCTGTATACCTCCACACCAACTTAAACCATGACGTTTATAAAATAAAATTAAAAATTAAAAAGAAACAAAAAAAAATGGATGGATTGGAAAAGGATCATCAAACCAGTTTCTTTTCGTGATTCTAGTAGAGTCTCAGTTGCAAAGACTACGGAGGCTTCTTTGTTTAGAAAGAGTATAGGTACTGAACTTTTGAAATATACTAAGAAGACGAAAGAAATTGCTCCTCCGGTTGAAACAAGCCTTTTACATCATATTCATTTACCATAATTCAGGAAGAAATTACCTAGTGGAGAAAATGAATCATGAGATGATAAAAATCGAACACATTGTGGAAACATGACACTAGACCAGACATGAAAGAGTTTGGGCATGGCAAGATGATCAAGAGCAACAGCAACTCTAACCTTCTGAAAAGTCGCAATATTGTTTATTTAATTTTTTTTTATGTTCATTAGTGATTTTCTGTCACATATCCATGTGTGTTAGATTTCTACCTGTGCCTGTTCGTATGAACTGATCTAAATTCCACTCGTAATATGATTTGATTCAAATAAGTTTTGTGCAGGGACTAATTAGGCTTCTTGAAGTAATATCTAAGATATAATTCTTCGACTTGATTAATCTTGAAATGATTTGATTTGGTTCTATGAAAATTTTTTATCGACAATTAAGATAAATTCGAAAGTATTTGCAGCGAACAGTTCAACAATTTAGATTTTTCATTCTACCAAAAGAAAATATCTTGCAAAAGTTGAAAATCAAATCATAATCATTTGCTCATTTTTGAGTGAGCAGAGGCAATAAGATCAAATCATATAGTACCTATCCATGATAAATTTGCCTGTGGCTATCAAGAATCGTAGCTGCTAGGAAATTATGCTCTAAAAAGCATGGAAAGCCAAAGCCCTGAACAATAAATAGTTGCAGGAACATTGTCATGCATTTTCCGGCATCGGTGCCCACCACATTCATTTCTTTTGCTCCAAGAACAAGGAAGTAGCTATGTATTGACTAAGTTGTGCTAAGGGGAGTTGGGCATTTATTGGGTCTTTTTCAGTCGCTGACATTAACTGAGAATACCACAAGTCCAACACCATATACAGGAGTAAGATCTTTGCTCGAGAAAATTTAGAAAAAAAAAAAAAAACAGGACCACAAATCATGGAGCTTACAGGTTACAAAAGTTTGAGTACTGTTCTTTTCAGTCACTGGAATAAACATCAGTTGCATCTTCATGGGAGATGAGTGCAAGAAAGTGAGGATTAAAACCGGTGCTATCCAGCACCGAGAAGGTAGTCATCATTCCATGTGCTTGAAGAAGATTCACTAGTCAGCCCAGCATTTAATAAATCAACCGGAAAATCAGGTAATGATATCCAATAAAAGGTGGTCCAGAACCTGTTCATTAAGAAAATCTACTAATTAATTATGATGAGGAAACGCAAGATTCATGGAGATGCACATGCTTTTATGTTAGATACAGACTCTTTAACAGAGAGAGTTCCGTTTGAGGAGGCAACAGTAGAATGTGACCATGTGAAACAGCACTAGGAAAGTTGTAAACTTGAATGTAAAATTGCCTTGAAGAGTGTAAAGGCTCATGGTTTGGGAGACAAAATTAAGCTTTCTCGATTATCTATTAACTTGTAGGAAAAGTCTGGTGTTAGAACATGCCACAGCTCCTTTTCACTGACAAATGATATTCCCAATTGAGCACAACTTGCTGTTTATGGTTTTTATTGTTTACAGATTCCTCATCCGAATTTAGCTTTATTACTTTCTCAAGTGAAACAGCAACTGGCAACGTTAGAAGAGAATGCTTTCAACTTTCATCTGAGCAGGTCTTTCGCTGACTGATAGTTTAGGTTTGCAGAGAATTATTCTCTTTGGTACATACATTTAATGAAATCAACCACTGTAAGCGCATTATGATGAGGATCAGCGCCAAGACAGTCTCTTGGTGCAATGTGCATGCTACAAAGATTTAAACTGTATGCCTTTGTCTTTAGCAAGATGATCAGGTTGTCTTTATGTTAGTCAAAGCCATTTTGTCTCTTGCTGCTTGACTTTTCATTATCTTCCCTGCTGTTGCGCGGCAAATGTGCCAAAATAAGGCTATGATTAATGCTATTCCTTGTGGATTTCTGATACGAATTTACAAGATTTCCCTTGTATTGTTTGAGCTGATAAAGAAAGCTGAAAGTCCCTTGTATTGTTATTCATATTTCTGAAAATTACAAGGCACAAACACATTTATTGTGATGGATTCACATAAAGGTATGCCATTCTATAAATCCAGTGATTGCATTGCAAAATATTCTTTCTGATTTCAACACTCGAGATGTTGCATGACATCTTTAAGAGGGGTAGGATCCTCAGCGGCCTCGAGTATGTTTTTACTTTTTGGGTGCAAACAGAAACAATGAGTAGAATGTTAATATGATTAACAACAGTCCTTTCCCTGCACTTGTGACTGTTACTAGCTAAGCTTAGTGGAGTCAAGTCGCCATGTTAATGAAATAGCCCTTGCATTGATTGTTGCTTGATTGCTTTTGAGTATCTTCTGTTTTTTCTGTCATTGAATAGCGAAAGGAAGGCCTACCTGTCTTATGAACTTCATCAAAGTGAAGTAATTAATTACATGGAGGAACTCTGCTAAAGGCTAAAGCTAGTGCCAATAATTTCCCCACACCAGAAACAAAATAATAGAACAAAGCTACTGAAAAGTGAAAGTACAATAGAAGCAGCATTCAATAGTTACTACAGTAACAATAAAACAAAGAAAATAGAGAAAAATAATCCAAACATTTATAGCTTCTGTTTTTTATATGGCTTTTGGACGTTAAAAGTTAATTGTGTTATACAGGTTCTTGATCATTAAGCTCAATCTGCTGCTTACCATCCACACTGATCGAAGAAGGTAATAAAGTAGAGATATTGCGGAGAAGATGGAAGCTCTTGGCGAGAACAGAGCAGATGCAGTCACAAAGACGGAGGACGATGTATGTGGTAATGCCACCGATGAGGCCGTACGCAATTGAGTAGGTGAGGGGCATCAAAATGATGGTGACGAAGGCGGGGATGGCCTCCCTCATGTTCTCCCATTCCACCTCCACCACCGTTTTCATCATCAGCACGCCCACCAGCACCAGCGGCGGCCCCACCGCCCAAGCCGGAATCGACGCCAGAAGCGGCGTCAAGAAGAACGACAGCACGAAGTAACCCGCCACCGTCAGCGCCGTCATCCCTGTTCTTCCCCCCTCCTTTATCCCCGTCGACGACTCGATGAACGCGGTCACTGGCGACGTCCCCAGAAGCGCCCCCACCACGATGGCCAACGCATCCGACATAAACGCGAAATACTGCCCCTCGAAGTCGCCGCTTGCGTCGTCCACGCGGCCGGCGAACCGCGCCATGGAGTAGAGCGTCCCGGTCGTGTCCAGCACGTCCACGTAGAGGAAGGTTACGAGAGCCTCCCAGAAGCGCGCGGTGCTGACGCCGCGGAATCTGAGCGCCCCCGCGGTGGACTCGATGCGGTGCACGTCGACCACCTGCTTGAAGTAGTGGTATGCCGCATCCCCGACGGGAGTGTTTGGGAAGGCGGTGACGGAGGTGCGGCGGAACCAGGAGACAGCGGTGACGAACACGATGCCGTAAATCATGGCTCCTTTGATGTGTTTGATGAGGCAGACTGAGATTATGAAAAACCCGGCAACTCCGAGCCAGAAGGTTGGCGACTCCATTCGGCCGTGCAGGCAGAGCACGTCGCCGGAGACCGTGCCTCCGGGGATGAGGGCGACAGAACCATTGGAGAAGGTCTCGACGGGGGCGAGATTCGCACGCCACTTGGGGGGACAGGCGGCGAGGGTGACCAGGGTGGAGGAGCTATAACCGACGAGGCCCACGCCCTGGTTGCCCTGCAGCCCAATGAAGGCGAGGAAGAGACCGATGCCGGCGGAGGTTGAAACGCGCACGGGTTTGGGCACGAGCTTGGCAAGCCGAGCTCGGAATCCCAGGGCAGATATAGTAAGGAAGAGGAGGCCCTCGAGAAAGACGGCAGTTAAGGCAGTGCGGTAGGGGAGGTTGCCGGAGCCGTGGAAACCGACGACGGTGTAGGCGAAGTAGGCGTTGGTTCCCATGCCGGGGGCTAACGCCAGGGGAAGGTTGGCGAAGGCGCCCATGATGAAGGAGCCAATTGTGGAAGCGGCTGCAGTGGCGACTATGAGGTCACGGCGAGCGCGGTCCACGCAGGCGGCATAGCTGGCGTCGACTGGCGGGAGGCGGCAGGAGGGGGAGGGTCGTAGGCAATCGTCTACGGTGCAGGTGGCACCGGAGTCAGCAAGGATGGAGGCATTGACGGCGAGAATGTAGGCCATGGTTAGGAATGTAGCGGTGCCGGCTCGTAGCTCGGTGGTGAAGCTGGTGCCGCGCTCGCGAAGCTTGAAGTACCGTCCGAGCCACGAATCGGAGACGACCGTGTTGAACCTCCCGAGCCATGATTGCGGTTCTACCATAGACGGCGGCCTCTCCCCGGGCGCCATCGGTTCCATTGGGACGACAACCGAACAGAGCAAGAAATGGGCGCTTAGCTTTACACTGGCGATCTTAACTAACATTCGGGGGGAAAAAACATGAGCGGTGTTTTTTTTTTTTTTTTACATGAAATGTTTTTTTTTTTAAATCCTGAATTGAGTAAATTTGAAGCTACTGAATTCGTGAATCTTATTGGTAAATAGTATTTACGAAACTTGCTCAATATTTGTAAATTTTATTCATAAATAATATTTTAAAGCAAACTAGTAAATACTGATAAAAGTAACTTATAAATTATATTCACGGTTAAAATATGTTTACGAACCATTTGAGTTATGATAATATTAATGTAATTTTTTAAAATTTTATAAATGATATTTTTTATTTTGATTGATTATTATAATATATTAAAATATATTTATATTATAGGTTCCAACTTAAATAAATTTATGGTAAGCCTTATTAAATTTATAAATAAATAAATAAATTTTTATCAAAACTATAAATATTTTTTAAATAAATAAACAAGATCACTGACCAATCAAATAAAATATTAAAACTTTAA
>JBAMHZ010000001.1:1157654-1168880 GCA_037177395.1 Alpinia galanga | reverse complement strand
ATGTCTTACCAATGTGGGACTTTGATTGTATTCTCAATGCTCCCAACAAAGTATTTTATTATTCCCCAAACTAGCATTGAAGCATGAAGGCATGAAGTGTTAGCTCGGCTTAGCTGAGACAGTTTATAATCCCTCGATCTGAACAAAGTACATCGTAAAAGTATAATTCCACCTACTAGTGGTAAAGCGGGGAGGTGTGAAATATCCACTCGGCCAAACCAAAGTAATTCATAAACCCTTGGTCCGACTGGAGCATTTTATTATTCCCTCGACTAGCGGTGAAGCGGGAAGGTGTGAAGTGTTAGCTCATCTCAGTCGAAGTAGTTCGTAAGTCCGTGGTATGGCTGAAGTGTTATTATTCCCTCGAGATGACAATGCGGAGAGGAGTGAAGGGCCTTCATTCTGGTCCAACTAAGACAATTCGTAAGCCCTCAACCCGATCAACATACTTTTTTATGAAGTCTTGTATTCCGCCTGACAGGGAGAAACAATGAGGAAGTATTATATTTCACCTGACAAGGATAAACGATGACCTATGAAGTATTGTATTCCGTTTGACAGGTAGAAGCAGTGATGAAGTATTGTATTCTTTCTAATAGGGAGAAGCGATGACCTATGAAGTATTGTATTTCTCTTGACAGGGAGAAGCGGCGATGAAGTATTGTATTCTACCTAATGGAAAGAAGCGAAAATCGATGAAGTGTTGTATTCTGTCTGATAGGGAGAAGCAACAATGAAGTATTGTATTTCACCTGATAAGGAGAAGTGGCGACCTATGAAGTATTGTTATGAGATGCAGTATTTTATTATACCCAACCGAGGTAGTTCAAAATTCCTCGATCTGGTTGGATGTTCTAACATGGAATGTTGTTATAGGGTGCAATGTTTTTATTATGCGCAGCTGAGACGGTTCATAAGTACTCGATATGGCTGGATGTTCTCATATGGAGTGTTGTTATGGGGTACAATATTTTACTATGCCTAGCTGAGGTAGTTCATAAGCCCTTTGTCTGACTCGAATGTTTCATATGGGTCTAACACAGATATTTCATAGGGGTCTAACTTAGGTATTTTATATGGATATGACTCAGATATTTCATATGGGTTTAACTCAGGTATTTCATATGGATTTGACTCGGGTATTTCATATGGATCTGACATGGATATTTCATATGGGTATGATTCGGGTGTTTCATATGAGTCTGATGTGATGCTATGGATTGGAGTATGAAGTGATGTTATAAAGTGAAGTGTTCCACCGAGCTTGGCCGAGGTGGTTCGTAAGCTCTCGGTTTGGCTCGGGTGTTTTCAGATGAAGTAATGTTATGGAGTGAAGTGTGAGTGATGTTATAGACTGAAGTATGAAGTGATGTTATATATGGAGTGAAGTCTGAAGTGATATTATGGAGCAAAGTGTCTCATTGAATTCGATAGAGTAGTTCATAAGCCCTCAGTCTGGCTTGGGTACTCTCATATAAAGTGATGTTATGGAGTCAAGTGTTCTGTCGAGCTTGGCCGAGGTGGTTCATAAGTTACCGATATGGCTCGAGTGTTTTCATATAAAGTGATGTTATAGAGTAAAGTATTATCCTTAGTCCAGCCGAGGTGATTTGTAAGCTATCGATCTTACTTAGATATTTTCATATGAAGTGATGTTATAGAGCAAAGTATTTTATAGAGCTCGACTGAGACAATTCGCAAGTCCTTGGTTCGACTAAGACGTTCTCATAGTAAAGTGTTTTATTATGCCCAACTGAAGTGATTTGTAAGACCTCGACACAGTTCTGATGCTTTCAAACAAAGTGTTGTTATGAATGACAGTGATTTACTATGCCCGACCGAGACGGTTCGTAAGCCTTCGTCCCGATTAGGAGGTTTTCATATGCGGTAATTATTATGAAATGAAGTATTTTACTGTGCCCGATTGAAGCGGTCCGCAAGCCTTCGGCCCGACTTCGATGCTTTCGAGTAAAATATTTTACTAGGCCCGACGACCGGGGCAGTTCATAAGCCTTCAGCCCAACTCAAACGTTTTCATATGGAGCAGTGTTATAGAGTGAATTGTTCTGCTCAACCTAGTTAAGGTGGTTCATAGGCCCTCGGTCCGACTCGAATGCTTTCATATGAAGTGTTATTATGCAATGAAGTATTTTCATCCATCCGATCGAAACAGTTCATAAGCCTTCGACTTGGCTCAGGCATGCTTTTATAAAGTGTCGTCTGGAGAGAAGTATTTTCACCCGCCCGATCGAGGCAATTCGTAAGCCCTTGACCCAGCTCGGGCATGCTTCTATGAAGCGGTGTTTGGAAAGAAATATTTTCACCCGCTCTCACTAAGGCAGTTCGTAAGCCCTCAGTCCGACTATAATTCTCTTTGTTAGAAGTATCGAGATGGGGTGAGGTCTCCCACTCCGCCTAAAATGCAGAAGAGAAGAGGTGGTCATCCCACCGAGGCAATTTGTAAGCCCTCAGTCCGACTAAAGTGGGACATATATAAGAAAGGACGTGTTAACATCAGACTTATTCAAATTGTCTGACTCATGCTTATTTGAATCGTCTGACTATTTCAAAGGGGTGGCAAATGATATCATTGGAAACAAATCCTCGACTAGATACTTGCAAACAATGAGAATTGGAATAATAGAGAAAGTGAAGGAGGCCCTTGGGACCCAAGAGGAGCTCGAACGTTCGGGACCTCAGGCACTCGGGAGCTTGTGGACTTGGGATCAGAAGGAGTCAGGAATTCGACGACTTGAGAAGTTGGAAGTCAAAGGAGTCAGAAGCTTGAGAAGTCGGGAGTCACAAGAGTAGGGAACTCGGGGAGCCGGGAACTCGAAAGCTAGAGTCGGGAGACCAAGAAGATGGGAGCTCGATGACGTGGAAAATCTAGGGAAGTCAAGAACATGAGAAGTAGGGAATTTAAGAATCAAGAGCTCAGGGACCACAGAGGAGATTCCTCTCTATAGCTGTTACATCTGATCCCTTAACGACATGTCAGGTGAAGATTCTCCGTAACGATTATCCTCTAACAGCCCCTCAAAGGGCATCACTGGTAGGTAATCTTGGTCAATAAAAAACCTCAGAGTTTCTATATAAAGGCAAATTGAGGTAAAGGAGACATCTTCTTCTTTTTTTGGCACATTTTTATTAGACTGAATAGTTTCATTTGGCAAAATTAGATAGGAGAAGCATATAGAATGAAAGTATATACTTCTCCTATCTAATTTAAGCATCAGAGGGCATCGTCAGAGTACCAGCACCCTCTGACTTGTGTTACAATAGACAGGAACTGACTGCGGTGAGGTGCTCTACACCTGTGCACCAGCTCTCCAAGAGGACTTGGCAAAAGAGGCTAAATTCTTACCGCATCATACTCTAATTATCTGAACGTCAAACTGATAGATTAAGGTAAATAGCAAATTTTATTAAAGGACATTCATCACGGCATATAAACCTTTTTTATTGAAACAAGAAAAAAGGTGCACAAATCTAATGCACGTGTTGTTTAGCATCACAATTTTTTTTTTTAATTTAAGAGAGAAATGAGGGCCAAATTCTTATCCATTGGTAGAAAGAGTAGAATCTTATACGGAGCTAATAGCAAAAGAATAATTCAATCATTTCATAGTACAAAGGGCGCAGACAGTCCAGTACACAAAACTTCAGCCAATGCAGGATCCTGGGAAAGGATTTATTGTACACAGTCTTACTAGGCTATTTTCAATATTCGAATATGTAGCCTCTAAATCACACGGCAACAACTTTAGTATTACACCAAGACTTTCATAGTACAAAGGGAACATCTCTCAAAATAATAAGTAGCACTAGTTCTAGCTCAAATATCTATTTAGGAAATTAATATTGATTTCAGCATTAAAGTTTTACGAGAAAAAAAAATACCAAATAGAGTTTGCTGGACTCAGCACAATGCTGAAGAAGTAGCTGAGCTTTGTCAATTGAATTGTTTAAAGAACATAACACTTGTATCCCAGAGTTATATCCTGGTCGAGTAGATTCTATTGCAGGAAGAAGCAAATGGATTTTGTCTAGGATCTTTGTGAGCTCCAAACAGATTGAACAGTTGGCCTGAAATATAAACAAAAAATTACAGGGGTTGGCATTCAACAATTCCAGAAGTTAAGGATCTCTAAATTTCCACAGTGCAAGGAGTTGATAAAGTCATAAACTTAATTTCTGAACATTGAGAGAATAGGTTCATGGTTTAATAGTTGATGAGAGTTAAATGCAAACAAAAATGCACGTTCACCTTAAATTCAGCATACTTTTGTGGATTCTTCACAATTTGAGGCACATCTTTCCCCATCCAAGATCTATTACCAGTCTGATATGAAAACAAGATGAGACTTTTTGCTTAAAAAAAGAAGAAAAGGCTTTAAACTACAAAGGAAGTTTATTAAATAAAACACAAAGTAACTCTTTTCTCAGTGTAATTAGTTCATTAAACAGCTCAAATATAGAAGTTTGATTCCTCAAGAAAATTGATGAGGCAACATAAGTATTGCATCAATACTCCTAGTACAAAGTAGAATAGCCTGATTTGATTGAAGATTTTGCTAAGATCACATCACTCATTGGAAGCGGAAAGGCAGGTCAAGGAAATTAAAGCTGCTGTATTACAAAATCCTGGTACAAGCATAGGTAGAGAAGTCATAAGAAATTCCCAAGATTTTTACAAAGCGATGCTCTCCTTGAAAATGTGGTAATCAAATGAAAAATAAGAGTTTGGAACCCGTCCGAATTTATCATGTGTCACAAGAAGGACAAAGTATCTAAGTAGAATGAGATTCCTTAAGGCTAAAGAAACATGAAAAAGTTAGTGACACTAAGATTCTCAAAGAATAAATTAGCACATAATCTTAAGAATACAAATTCTCTATTCCATCCTGATGGTATATCTTAGGGCACTCACGTTCTTAATTGGTCAATTCATATTAGAAAATCTCAGTAATATCTTATCCAGTAACAAGCTTCTGGAATGTGCAAGAAGGAGAGACGAAATGGAGTGCTAGCATACTCCCAAAAAAAATGATGATTTGGATTGTCTTTGCATGAGAAGTTGCTTACACTCTCTCACCAAGTGGAGGATTTCTCTCATGAAGAAATGATAAATGGACCATAGCTTTGGAAAAAAAAAATTCACATGTAGCTTATAAGCTCCAATAATTCTTCATTTGTGTATTCGAGGATTTTGTTACTACTTTAACACTACACATGCAACACTGGTCAAACATGTTACCATATCTTCAATTATCAGGCTATCAGAGGAAGAAAGATCAAGTATGCCACTATCAGAAGCATTGGATGTGAACAGTACTTGTCACATCTTCAACTACCAGGCTATCTGGGGGGCAAAGGGTTGATTTATGCCGCTATCAAAAACATTGTAATGTGACCACTACTTTTCTTTGTGGTACCACCATTCAGTTTCAGTCCACAGAAAGTTGGGAGTTAAAGAAGATTATGAATATTGTATCGTATCCACTAGAGTAAATCCAGGGATCACAAAAGATTAAAGATAATTCTCAATTAACTGGTTCTTAATTACTTATACACAGAAAGAAACCTTTCATGTAAACCAAACAAATTCATTCTCCTTCAACAACTCATCCATTAATGATCTCGAGTTGATATTTTAATTCGATAGCTATTGTATTTACAATAGCTATTCCCTTTTTCAAAAAAATAAAAAAAAAGTTCCCATAGCTATTTTTCCACGCTGTGTTAATTCATTAAAAAATTAACTTCCAACAATTTTTATTATATATTTTGCTTAAACATCAAAAAATTTCACGAGCATGATTATCCTAGACAAAAGTAGGAGAAATAAAAACGACTAAAACCAGGTAAAACTTGATCCTGCAGATACCGGCGGCACTTAAAGGCTCATCTAGCAATCATAAAATTGAGCATAGAGCAACCAAACAAAGATCTTAAAGTACCGACAAAATCCCCTTACATCCGATCAACAAGATAACAAAACGACACGGAGATCGCTACTGAGGAATAACATACCTCGTCCTTCGGCACCCAAAACCCTCCAAAGTTACTCTTTTGACGGCAGAATCCTGCTACTCCATGGAAAGTCGCATCCAAGGGATTTGATCAGGATTCCGGTCAGGATCGAAAGCGCCCGAGTAATAATTAACCTAAGGAGATGGAAGGAGCGAGAGATACCGACGGAGAAGACGTCCACGAGACGAATCGCAGGCAAAGCAGGCGGGCAGGGAAGGAGAAGAAGACGACAGGTGGGGAAGGCGGGAGAGGGTGCTAGTCGTCGTTGGCAGGCGATGCAAGTGGGATACGAGTAAACACGTCAAAAAAAAAAAAAGAAGAAGAAATTCGGGAGAGAAAAGGTTCCACATACAGAAACCCAGTGAACAACCGAATAAGAAACATACACGTGCCGATGACATTCTCGGACTTGACTCGGCCTTCGATGGGGGACGGTCAAGATCCTCTCAACCTTTCAAAGATTTTTTGGTATCGGAATTCTGCCAGGACAATGTCATTCATTACTCGCAGACTTGGTGAAATTCATTGACTTCCGTAGCTCTTTAAAAATCCGGATTTGACACGGAGCAACGTGACGATAAAAAAAAAAAAATCAATATTTTTTGAATGTTTTTTTATATTTGAATTTTTAAAGAAATCTAAATTATTTATACCGTTGAATCATTCATATCTTGATGAGTAATAAAAAAATTTCTATGAAACTATTCAAGAATAAGTCAAAAATTTAGACACTTAAATATTTTTACCGTTTCTTTCAATTCCTCCAATTTATCGTAATTGATCTGGTGCTTAACATTTTTTTTTCATTTTTCCAACTTTTTTTTTAAAAAATTTGTTGTTACCATCATGTATCTTATGTGTAAAGCAACTATTATTAAATGTTAAATGATGTTGGAAAATTGGTGATGAATATTAGCTGCGGTTTTTTTTTTCAAATTTTAAATTCATGTTTTAGAAAATTTAAATTGACCATCTCCTTTTTTCGAATCAAGCAGTTTCACAGTGAAAGATATTTTAATTAGAAAAAAAATAGAAAGTGGTCCCATTTAAAAATATTATCCCATATTAAAAGAAAAAGGGTGGTCTTATTCTTAACAAACGCCTAGTGGTGTTCACTTTCTTTCTTTTCTCTATTTATTTTTCATTCGTCCATCAACGCAACTTTTCTGCCAAGTTCACTTATTCATGGTGGATTTTCCCCTCCAAAAAAACAAAAGGTCTCATCCCTGAGGCCCTCAAATGTTTCAAGTCAACGTCATCTGATTTTCCAAATTTTCTCATTTTCCAAACTAACTTTTAAATAGAGATAGGGATGAAAAAAAATGTAAATAGAATGAGATAGGTTAAGTGTTACCATCAGCTTTTCAATTTTCTCCTTCACTTCATCTTTGGTGCAGTAAGGGACACGGCACAGGCATATGCAATTAGAATATATTAATTCTTTCAAAGTAAAACCTGAGGCATTTTCTGTTCGTCAGAAAGATTTTTGATAATAGATTAAAAAAAAAATTGAAAGGCATGTGGAGAGGAAAAACGTGAGGAAATTCTTTTTATGCAATTAGACCAATTAATTAATGTTGGTCCAATTAGTTAGCTTGTTCGAATTAGAGTCATTTCTAGTTTGATACACAATTTAATCAATTTGTTTAAGTAAACCATTGGCACATAATTTAACTAGTGACAACTTTTCAATTCGATTGCAGTGCAGTTTTTATAACTAGGTTTCAATTCCTAACTCCTGAAATAAAGAAGCACCAGTACAAGCCTAAATTGTCTTCAACTAAATGTTAAATTAGATTTGATATAAAAAAAAATTGTAATCGAAAGTTCAGAAGTCACTCAAAGTCCAAAAGTCACCACAAACTCTGGTTTAGCCTCTCAAAGCAATCTATAGCCGAGCATACCAAACCTGATCCATAACAAGTGGAACATCATGTCTTCTTGTACACACGGCTTTGTTTCATTTTCCTGAGATGATTGATTTAGTGAAATGGACTTCACCCACTATAAACAAATATAAGTATTAAAAAAAAGGTAATTAAGAAAAGTTATTGAAGTCATATTATGGTTGGGCCTTCAATTTACTTTCTGATTTGCTTTCACTAATTTAGAGTACCTTAAAATGCGCCCGTGAAGCTACGGTATAATAGTAGATCATCTAATTAAATTCTTAAATATTTATAGTTTAATTTCTAACTAAATTTTTTTAAAATGAAATGATAAATCAAAGATGCTAAGACCCTTTAATTTATCTATCTCCTTTAGATGAATATGAAAGAAAAAGGCCCGTTTGTTTCTCCACTCATGCTTATTTGTACCTGAAACACAATTCAATTTTTTTTTACAAAAAAATACAAAACTAAAAACAGTAGTTAGCATAGATTTTCAGGTCCACTTTTGATTTCTATAGAAGATTTAAGTATAAAGCAATCTTTGACATTATTAAACAATAAGACACAGATTTGTTGCCTAAGATTTTATACTTCTCCGCAATTAATGAAATTTAAAAAAAAAAATCAGTTTGCACCTCACCTAATCTAAGTGCTTTACTCTTTCACATGGGCGAGAATTTCGTGGACCGAGCAGCGCTTCTGCTCTCTCATTGAAGCAACAGCATGTTTATCTCCGGTCAGTGAAAAATAGAAAATAGCAGGTCATACATATATCAAATCATATGCCATAACTGAGATTGAATTGCAGGCTTTGAGAGATCAGATTGTTTGAAGATCAAAGTAATCCAAGTCAATCAAAGAGCTTAGCCCTAAATTGAGCTAGCACTAGATCTTTCCTCACCAAAATATACTCACCGGTGAATCTTTACAAAATATCTATGAGTGACTCTGAAAAAAAATATCCACTCGACTCTAAAACACCGCTTGACTTTTTGAAATCACGCTAACAAGCATTAAACTTCATCAAACTCCAACGTTGAACATGTGAATGAGCTTAGTTGACTGAGCCAATAAGGCAAAGCAAATCAAGTAGTCTCAAGAAGCCAAATTGGACAAATGGGTTTGGCAAGCCAGGTGGGCCAACTAGGCAGGATGGGTTTAGCAGTTGGAGGTTGTCAAGTCCCAACTAGAGTTGAGCAGGAAAGCGAGCTAGACAGTCCAAACAAGCCATATAGGTCAAAGGGTCATGATAAGCTGGTCAGATCTAGTGGTCCAAACAAGTCAAATAGATCAAGCGTATTTAACAATTTCAAAAGGCTCAATATATGAAAGCTAATATATACAAGTCATTCATTGCTTCATTTTTTTTTTCATCCCTTTATTTTTTTCCATCTATTGGAGTAGTCAAGGTAAGAATAGATTAAATAAATATACGTCTTCTTTATTCATCCACACATGATATTTCATCTCTCTTTGTCCCTCTACAATTTTATCGCTTCGGATATAGAGACCCTCAATGATACATGATAATTTTATGTGGCATTGTACTTGAGCAAATTCGGGACATTGCAACATTTCTATCTTTTCCTTCGACCTCTTTTTTTGATGTGTTTTTACATCTGGAGTGCATATATATTATCATGTACCTACAATTGATGACGTAGAACTGTTACATTCCTAGCGGTCCATATTCAAACCGTAGCAGATCTTAAGATCTTCACTCCATTGCTTCGCTAGCTTATTTTTTTCAAAACAAAATGCTTCCTAAGAATGGAGAAATAGCCTCTTATTTATATAAATACACACACAGGTGCAGTAGTAAGGATTGATGTTAAAACACGAAGAGAGAAACAAAGATATGGATGAACCAGTTTATTTGGAACTTAGTATAAATTGACTGAAGCAATCGAGTGAATAAAAAAAATCAGGGAATTTTTTTTTCTCCATTTGGAGTCTAAATCATGATGATTCTGATTTCTTATCTCTATCAGCATCCCTATAATAACGCATGTCCTAACAAAAGGAATATTAGAACGGATGGATAGTGTTTATTCAGAGTAAATCAAACTCCAACTTTCTCCACAATTATTGTCCTTTGGGCTTTATTCGAATTATCCGGGCTACAGATTTAATATCTACATGTACAGCTTTGATCAAATTTCTCAAACTTTTCAAGTGCATTAGCTATCTTATCGTCTCATCAATTTAGAATCTCAGCTTTTGTTTAGTAATCACATAAAAGTTATCTTAATATTACATCAGTACAAAACATGCCTTTGGAAAAGCACCAACAACTGATTCCATAAACAAGCACCTGAAAGCTAGGCAGTTTAATTAGGGAAAAGTGATAGTAAAATTCCTTTTTTTTTTCTGTGAGCCTATTAACAGAGATATTACAAATTGATTATATCAATCATGCAGATAGATCCTAAATGTGGCATTCAGACATATGAAAAGAAAGAACAGCTTAGAACTGAGCAAAAGACTTGATACCTGAAAGTTATGCTCTATTGAAGTGGACAATGGAACCTGCCAACCAGGAATACATTCCGTGAGGACCATCTAATAGCCTCCAACCAAAGTATCTGATGTGGAAGTCATAGCTTCAACTTTTTTCAATCTGGGTACTTTTCATGGATTGGAACCTGCATATAGTAGGAAAGGTGACTGCTTTGGTTGCTTTGCATCCTTTGCTTAGAAATTCTTAGTTACACGCTAAACTTATGAGGAGGTACTGGAGCAGAAAAAATATATGGATAGTACCAAATCAATCATGAACAAACAATACTGTGAAATGCAACACCAGTTATAATGCGAATGATATTAGCGTCTTAAAGGCACTTGCTACAGCAATCTACATCAAAGATTGGCAAGCTTGGATGCACAGTTCGAGTACTTTCCATGAACTATTAGTGAAAATGAAAACAGAGCTTCATTGCTCTCTGCTCTCTGCTCTCTGCTCCCTGTTCACGTTCTTGATGTTAGCCATTCCGAAGTCATTTAATTGATGTATTATCAGTTGGGAAAGGGAGTATAGTTGAGAACAGTAGTTATAGAACAACTCACTTCATCTTTGAATATCTCAGTGCACCACAAAGTCATTGCTGTAATATAGAGTTCATGATATATCCAATAAGCTGTTGGAAAATGTGAATGGAAAAAAAGTGGATGAAGGAGACTCTCTGTTGTGTATAACTTTAGTCCCACATTGAAAGTTTCCAGGTTTAATGTTTGGTTTATATTGTTTCACAAGCATGTATGTTGTGAACAAATGCATGGGGAGAGGCTCTCTCTCATGTGC